>CM062235.1:14545249-14714648 GCA_031216185.1 Syzygium aqueum | reverse complement strand
TAACATATATGGGGTAATTCGAAAATACTTCCCACTAGCGGTCTTAGCTTCTCACGCCTAAATTAGGTTGGACCTATTAAGAATGAGAAGCACAAACGAAAATATGTTCGCAATCAACCATCTTTCTAAAATTAATCTAAATATTGAGCTAAAACAACTGTCAACAATGTCATTCTTTGTGAAGAGCCTGCCAATATTTGTGAAAATTTAACATGTACTAAACTAAAAAAAACTAGGGCTAATGCTACAAAAAACTCTCAAACTGGTACACATGTGATAAATTTAGCTTTTATTAGTTTCCTTCAAATTTTACCGTTATATTATTGAGTTGGATGACACGAGACAATTAGCAAGTGTACCAATTAGGAGATTTTTTTGGGGTCAAAAAATTAATTTTGGGTAAATTTGTCGCAGATATACCAGTTTGGAGTTTTTTTTTTTTTGGTAACCCAGGGAACTCCTGCACAACTGACAGCCGAGAGGTAAACGCTGGGGGCGACACGTGCTAGCCACCACACACGTGCCACTGGGTAAGTCACCCTGCGGCGCCCGGGATTCGAACACTTAACCTTTTGCGAGAGGAGGAGTGCCCGCACCGTCGACGCCACCCAGGCGGGTGATACCAGTTTGGGGTTTTTCGTGGTATTAACCCAAAAATCTATCGATGATATTATTCTTTGCCAAGAGATTATCAATATTTGCGAAAAGTTAACAAATATCACCTCATATCGGAAATATTTCTAGAATTTTAACAAATTTATCGCCTCATAGAGCTATTTTCAAGACAAGTATAAAAATTGACATATTAATGGCTGGGACTTTTCGTGAGAAGGAAGTTAATTTCATTTTAAAAAATTTTGTGATAAAAAATAAACTAAAATAAATAGATCAACTTGAAAAAAAAATTTTAATGATATGAACCAAAATAATATTCAACGTATTTGAACAAATAGGTGTAGGGCTTCACCGAAAGAAGCCCCTCTCAATGGCAGGGCTTAAACCCAGGCCGAAGAGGGGTCTGGAAATACTTTTCAACCTGCAATAGACCTGTCTTGATTAGTGGCATTACGAGCTGCTTCATTGCCCCAAGCTTAAAGATGCTTAATTTTTAATGCACTTTTGTTTATTCCTTGGGCATCCTGTTTTGTCAAACCGTTATACGGTTGAACTCCCAGCCTTTTACATAACTTTTTTTGTTTTATTAGCACATAATTTGATGACTATTTCAACCATATACATGTGGTTTAAAAAAGCTTCAATTGTCGAATAAAACAACATCCTAGACCTATCAAACAGAAAAGGTAAGATAATATTTCTTTATAAAGTATTTTTGCTTCCACACTCTGTGCTTTTAAATTTGACATCGATTCTGATTGTAGAATACCGCATTTCCTTTCGTCCTATATGATATTTGCGCATTAATTTCCTATAGTTTAAGTTTTTGTATATAATTTCTAAGTTCTATTTTTAACTCAAATATATATATTTAAATTATTTCTAGCTAGTATGGGCTACCAGACTTAGTCTCTCGCGACTAAATTAGGCTGGCCCTATTAAAGTTAGAGCCACATGTGGAGAATATGTTCTCAATCAACAGTGTTTTTAAAAATAATTTAAGATATACTAAGCCAGAAAAACTATCAACAATTTCATTCTTTACTAAGAGATTATCAATATAAGTGAAGATTTAACAACATTAACTAAGCTAAAAAAACTGTCAATTATATTTTTCTTTGCGAAGAGACTATCAATATTGACGAATATTTGACAAATTCATCACCTCATATTGGAAATATGTTCTCTATCACTTTAACAAATTTATCACCTCAAATAGGTATTTTCAAGACATGTAAAAAAGTTTGGCTCATTTCCAGGTTGGGACATTTCATGGGATGAAAATTAATTTCATTAAAAAAAATTGGAATTTTTTGTGCTATAAAAATTATTTTTAAATAAATAAATCAACTTAATTCTTTTTAATATTCAACGTATTTGAACTAATATTTGTAGGCCTCTACCTGAGAAATTCTCGATGGCCTTTAAACCAAGCTAAAGAGTGAGTTTAAATATAATTTCAAGCAGCAATTGACACAAATTAGTTAGGGTTTTTTTTTGTCAAAGAAACAATCTGTTAGTACCATCGCTGCAAGCGTAAGGATATTAAACTTTAAATGAAATCCTTATTTTTATATCACCGACCAGGAAAATGCTGGTGGCATATTTTAAATTACTTTCACTCTCCTATGTGGTATTTTTTTTATCGTTTTCCTTCACAAATCTTATTTACATTAGATTAAAAAATAAAGAGAATAATTTTTTTAATATAAAACCCAAGCTAAAAAGATGAACCTTGCCATTGGGCCACTGCCCATTGCGAGGAAGGGCCGCCGGAGATGGTCAGGCCGAAGGAACACTGTATATTTTGTGAAATTCACTCATTATTCAGGCAATCTTGAAGTTCCACACATAAAAGGGGAGGCTGTAATTGCTCAACTTTCCAGCAAACCACTTAAAACTCATAAAAAACTGCTAATAACAAATACAGAGCAAGACCCTAAATATCTCAAACGTCAAAAACCGAAGCTCTTTATGCTGCAATTTTGTACTCGATTGAACAAACAAATGAGAAAACACTTTCTATCTCCACAGGATGCTTCTTCTTCTTTCACACGTCAACATGATTTCGAACAAACAAATGTGATCTCCGTCACCCAGTGAATCTCTTCATAAGATCTAACATCATCGCATTGTTGTATATGAACATTGAGATAGTCTTTGTGTGAAGAGACTTTCAATATTTAGAAAAATACAACAAATTTATCACGTCATAGTTTTCAACTAGCATTAGACGTGTCTCGGGTAGTACTTCACTAGCTGCGTCATTGCTTACTTTTATATTAACAACTAGGCCTTTCCTTGTTCCCATGGGTCGATGTAGGACATTTGTCATGTCCCTTCTAAAGTCACTTACGTTTATTCACTGAAGTTCCCTTTACTCTTTCTACTCTAGCTTTAGTTCCCTTTACTCTTTCTACTCTAGCTTTCTCATAAGCTCACACACCAAGTCATCACCAACTCTCTTCGGACAATTTTCCCATTAGAATGTTTAGTTTACCAACGAATCTCACATATGGTTGTGTTAGCACCACTAGGACCAAAAAAATATAAAAGCACATATCCATTATGGTATGATACTTTCTTTTTGTATTAGTAAATTGGCATGCTAATTTTAGCATTCCATATCATGCAATTTTAGGAAATTCATTGCCAAATCAGCCTTACTCGCACCCCCACAAGAAGTTAAGAGAGAGAAACTTGTAGAGAGAAGTTCAGAATTCTTATATGCTGCGTTTAGATTGTTGAGAAATAAAAAGATAAGAGAGGGACCCTATTTATACATAGACCATTTTCATTACAACCGTACATTTTCCGTTATCTAACGGTAGATATCCATCTACTCATCTATCAATGCCCCGCTTTAATGTCAAGGAATACTCTAGAATACAAGTGTTTATTTCCCAAATTGTCCCCAAGAATATTCTGGGTACACATGAAGGTCATAGGTCCTTAGAAGCTTCGAGGCTTGTCCCATCATCTTGGCCACTTCCTTGGCCCATTGTTCCTAGAAACCTTCGGTCCATAACACATGATGCATGGCGGGATATTATATAGGTTCAGATCGAGTGGAGATTAAGGCTGCGCATGATAACTTGCCAAATAGTATTTGATTCTGTTCTTTTGTTCCCAGAATCAGTTTGAGAACAGAAATGCGTTTGTTTAATTTTTTGATTCTGGGCACAATTCTATCAAAAATTGTTCCCAAAATCAGTTTTGGAACAGAATCAAGAATAAAAAAAAAGTAGCTTCTTAATTCTGGGAACAATTTTGAGAATCAATTTTTTTTTCTTCTTTCTTTTTTTGGTTTTTAATGTAGCTTCTAATGTCCGGCCCGAGAACTGCCCTGGCCGAATCTAATGAGAATAAAATATTTTAATAAAAAATATTATTAAAATAAAAATATTTTACCGGCCATGGAGAATAAAAATATATTTTTAATAAAAAAATATTATTAAAATAAAAAATATTTTACCGGACATGGCTGGCGACTAGGCCATGGCCAAAAAAATAAAAATAAATTTTTAATAAAAATATTTTAATAAAAAAATATTTTACCGGCCATGGCCAGCGACTAGGCCGTGGCCAAAAAATAAAAATAAAAATGTATATTTTTAATAAAAATATTTTAATAAAAAATATTATTAATAAAAAAAATATTTTATAGGCCATGGCCAGCGATCAGGCCATGGCCAAAAAAAGAAAAATATATATTTTTAATAAAAACATTTTAATAAAAAAAATATTTTACCAACCATAGCTAGCGACCAGGCCATGGCCAAAAAAATAAAAATATATATTTTTAATAAAAAATATTATTAATAAAAAAATATTTTACCGGCCATGGCCGGCAACCAGGCCATGGCCCAAAAAAATAAAAATGTATATTTTTAATAAAAATAATTTAATAAAAAATATTATTAATAAAAAAAATATTTTACCGGTCATGGCCGGCAACAAGGCCATGGCCAAAAAAAAGAAAAAATACTTTTAATAAAAATATTATTAATAAAAAAAATATTTTACCGGTCATGGCCGGCGAGCAGGCCATGGTTAAGGAGGAAAAGAAAAAAAGAAATAAATATTAAAATATTTAAAAATATTAGTAATAAAAAGAAATTTTGAGTCGTTACCAAACGCATTTCTGTTCTTTTTCTATTCCGGGGATGGAATTTTGGGCCGTTAACAAACGCCTTAAAATGCTCAGAATCAATTCCGGGCACAGAATAAAAAAAAATCATTTCTGAGCAGAATCTGTTCCCGGGCACAGAATCGTTGTCATGCACAGCCTAAGCATGCAATGCATCCATCCTACCCACGAAACAATACATAATGCATCTATCCAGACTGCTGTTGTTTTAGTGGCCTTGAGTCAGCTCAAACGAACTATCAACACTGTCATTCTTTGCAAAGAATATCAATAGTTGCGAAAATTCAACAAATTTATCACCTCATGTGGAAAATAAATCTGGAATTTCAACATATATTTATCACTTATTTTCAAGGCAAGTAAAAACTTGGCAACAATAATTAAACGCTCGATGCACAAAAGCTTTGACCTAGGAGTTGACGAATAGAGTTCGATAGATAATCGCCACATGTCGCCGAGCAAGTGGTGTGATAGAAAGTCAACCATTGAGAGAATGTCAACGGAGAGCAAAGGCGTACACAACTTAGCAATAGTCGAAATAGTTAGTTTATGTTTTAATAAGAGATGAAGCTTGCGCTAAAGATTTCATGTGTTGATTCTTTTCTCTTTTCTTGGCTTTAAGCCCTCTGTTTCGCGGAATAATGTACTTGGTAATGACATAATTTATATGACATGTACTAACCATAAAATTAGGATTATCGTGTATTATCAAGATAAAGGTATTCATGCGCTTACTCTAACAATTTTTAAAAGAGTTATCGATCACCTAAGTTGTACATTTCTAAGGGAATTGTTTGTTTTTGGCTAAAGAGCTTTTTTATGTTTTTTTTTTATAAATATTTTGCTGCTCTAATTCTACCCATTCAATTCTGTTTATTTTTCTCCCTCGCCTCTTTCATGCGTCTTCCCCTCTTGATCACTAACCACCATCTATTTGACCCGATCAATGGGCAAGCTAGGCTCGACACCGAGCCTAAAAGTCCTTGTCCAAACTTGTCCGTGACGTAACATTTACTGTATTTTCTTCATACCATAATCGATTCTAGGCACTTGTTGACCAGGCCTTAGTGGACCGATTCGAGCCTAAAAGCGACTAATCTTTGCCTGGATCTACCCGAAATGCTTTGATCGTCCTAACAAGTCCAAGCAGGCAAGCTTCGGTAGGTCGCCAGGCCCATGATTAGAAAGATGATACTCGCTACCCTGCTTAGTCAACTTTGGTTGACATTACTAGCTAGCTTTAATATGTCAAATTTACGATATTATTGCACATTTAGCATTGGATGTATGACAAAACTTAGAGATAGTTATGCAACCAATTCGCTCAAATGTTAACTATCCAACGGTGAAAGTGTAACTTACTTCTAACAATGGCAACGGACCTAATGAAGAGACTTAAAGTTATCATTTATAGGAGATTCGGGTTTATGTTGGCCCTTTTTCTCACTATACTTACTTATGCCCATGGAGGTAACGGGAATTTTTACGGGTAAAGTTTAACTCTTTGTACTATTGAAAATATTTAATTTTCTCTTGGTGTATTGTGAAGAAAATAAACAAAAAAGACTGATCACAGGTTTTTCTGGCTTTCGATTTATTTTAAATGCAATCGAACTCTATGAGTTTTCAATTTCGCAAGGATACGTATAGTTCATTATACTCTCATTCTTAATCACTTTGCAGAAGATAAAAGCCATATCCATTGCTCAATGCTAGAGTAGTATGGCGTGATGCCCCGAAGGCCCCCAAACAAGAAAGTGACACTAAATGACGCAGGAAGTGACAAGTTTCGAGATGACGATATATTTTGCTTGTTTTTTTAGGGCGTAAACATTACGTTCATTGGGTTAGGCCTTAAAAGGCCCTTTCAAATAACCACATAGGAATTTCCTGTCAATATAAATGTATGTCGTGGTTTTGAACTTAGAAAGAAATTGCAAAAACACAGAGCTGGAATTTCAAATGTGAAAGATTTCAGAACCCATTTAATCAAATGAAGGAACTATGAAGAAAAAAGGAACCGAAAAGAAAAAAAATTAACTGATCAAATAGATTGAGATAAGTATGAACTCAGTACTTTCACTTGCTAATTATGATCCGGAAACTTAAGAAATAAATATGGAGGCACTTAGCTAGACATTTTGTTTCTTATATGTAATATACAATATTCTTTGAAGGAATAATGATACAAATGATCCATGAACTTTAATCCAATGTATAATGTGGTCAATGAACTTTAAATTTATTCAATGTAGTCTTTGAACTTTAACTAAATGTGCAATATCGTCCATGAACTTTTAATTTGTTCAATGTGGTCCCTAGACTTTTGGTACATATTCAATTTAATCCCCAACTATATGAAAATGTTCATTGTTGTCCTTCTATTAATTCAAGTTCAGAGATAATATTAAATACATTCATATAATTCATGGACTATATTGAATATGTACCAATAGTTTAAGGACTATATTGAACAAATAAAAAGTTTAGTGACAATACTGCACATTGGACTAAAGTTCAGGAACCACATTAAATAAATTTAAATTTCAGAGACTATATTACACATTAAGCTAAAGTTCAGAGACCATTTGTAATGTTTTCCATTTTCTGGACCCCACTTTTTAAGTGAAGGAACTATCAAGAAAAGAGGAACAGAAAAGAAAAAACATAACTGAGCAAATAGATCGAGATAATTATGAACTCAGTCCTTTAAATTGCTAACAATGATCCATAAAATTAAGAATTAACGGAGGCACTTACCTAGACGTTTCGTTCCTTAAATGTAATTTACAATATTCTTTGCATTTTATGTGATCACACACTTTTACTGTTTACTTTTCTTTTTAATCTCAAAAAACTTAACACTAATCACGATTGGCTATCTTAGTCATGGAGGGAGCTTTGATAGTATGTAGAATCGATAATTTTTTGTTATGTATTTTATTTTGCAGACACCTCGAAAGATCCATTGTAGTCTGGTTGGTTAGGATACTCGGCTCTCACCCGAGAGAACCGGGTTTAAGTCCCGGCAATGGAATTTCGTTTTTTTTTCCTTGTTCCTTCTCTCTTTTCCTGAATTTGGAATGATCTTGTCTACTATTATGGAAGATGAGAAGGCACGGAATAGAAAAGGCGACCATAGAACCGTCCGACTTGCAAGTGAATCAAAGTTGTCGTCAAAATCCCATGGTGTAACTCTTTTGTCATTTACTTTCATGACATGTAGTTCATCAAATTTTGGAATTTGGGTATTTGCAGGACCTCTTATCATCAATTTCAATTGTAGACATGTGTAGCATGCCAAGCAGGCCGATTGTTTGTTTTACAGTTTGAGATTCTGCTAAAAACAGAGGAATAAGATGTCTGTGTCACGGAGACGTCTGCTTACGCCTTCTGTTGGTTCAAGTTTGGAACAATAATGGGTGTATTTTGGGATCTTAAGGCGGCCAACGAGTTCCGTAACGGGAATGGAGCCTTATTTTGCAGGCAATTAGAAGACAATTCCAATCTACATGTCTGCTATTCGAAATGTTCAATCATGTCTCGGTGATTCGGATAAGAATCGGACCAAGTCTCGGTCAGTGACGAATCCAAGTTCTTCTCATCGCTTAGGGAATGGACTAAGCACATATGAGATAGTAGTCAACTGTTTTGCTTCTCCGTAAGGCCATATCGCTTATGTTCATGGGAATTAACCATCGTTATTTCCTCCTGTATCATGCAGCTTTCGATTGCCTTTGAAAACTGTCGTGCCAGATTGTGCTGTCGTACTAGTACCGCCTTTGATTTCTTATATATAGCTCTACATGACTCCTATTTCTAGCATCGAGAGATAAAGGGCCAAAACATCTTACAAAGACAGAGAAAATGAATAACTTTAGCTTGAAATGCTTGGGCTCATTGCTTCTTGTTCTTCTGGCTATGAGTTGTATGGTAGTTCAAGGTCAGTCTTGCAGACCGAGCGGCAGAATCAGAGGGAAGAATCCCCCGCCTGGACAATGCAACACAGGGGACGACTCGGAGTGTTGCAAAAACGGCCAAATGTACCCGATTTACAAGTGTTCACCACCAGTGTCGGGACACACGAGCGCCCACCTCACCCTGAACAGCTTTGAGAAGGGCGGAGATGGAGGTGGCCCATCCGAGTGCGACAACCAGTACCATTCTAATGACACACCTGTCGTGGCACTATCCACGGGGTGGTTCGATAACATGAGCAGGTGCCTCAGGAACATAACGATCTACGGCAATGGGAGGAGCACCCAGGCTATGGTGGTGGACGAATGCGACTCGACCATGGGATGCGATGAAGATCACGATTACCAACCTCCATGTGACAACAACATTGTCGATGCATCCAGAGCTGTGTGGGAGGCGCTGGGGGTGCCCAAGGACAATTGGGGCTGGCTTGACATTACATGGACCGATGCCTAGTTCTTTATGCTGTGCTTATCACATACTTATATATATGTACCTATCGAACGATGTACTTAAAACAAATACCTGTACTAAATATAAAGATACTTCCTTTATGGATTATATGCAGCTATTCGAACTATGGTTGTGATCATAGCTTCTCCATGCAGAATGTCGAGCGACTGTCTAATTGCTTACTGGAATGTTTTTCGTCATATGTCAACCTTGATGTTTAAGATGAGCTTAGCTATGATCAAAGAAAATAAGCATACGTGACGAAAAACGAGAGAGCAATGGCAAGTGGCCTGTCCAGTATCTGTGCCCAATCTGCTGCTGCGTATGAAAATGCTTCTAGTTAGAAAGTTTCAGCCCAGGAAGCATAATTCTGACGTTATTCCCTCTATAGCCAGTAAGCTAGTGCTTGTGCATCTGAATTATGGGCACTGATACATGGAGTTAGGCTGGCTATTGAGAATGACAATTGCATATTGAGCTAGTTGCCATTGGTGTTATTCAAGCTGTACAAAATCAGCACCCAGCATTATCAAAAATGTCTTCTCTTATCTTTGGCAGATTTTTATTTACCTTTTCTTATTGACAACTGGAATTTATCGATTGTTAGATGAAAGTACCAACCTTTATTTGAGCGACTAACCAATTATTCTATAATTGAGTTACTAGCTAATTTTAGGATACCAGCTCTCATTTGAGTTGCTCACCAACATTTCTTATTTAACTATTCTCCTATGTTTAATTAACATGTACGGGGTAATCCGAAAATACTTCCGACTAGCGGTCTTAGCTTCTCACGCCTAAATTAGGTTGGACCTATTAAGAATGAGAACCACATACAAAAATATGTTCGCAATCAACCATCTTTCTAAAATTAATCTAAATATTGAGCTAAAACAACTGTCAACAATGTCATTCTTTGTGAAGAGCCTGCCAATATTTGTGAAAATTTAACATGTGCTAAGCTAAAAAAACTAGTGTTAAGGCCACAAAAAACTCCTAAACTTGTACATATGTGATAAATTTACCTTTTATTAGTTTCCGTTAAATTTTACTATGTTATTATTGAGTTGGATAACACATGACAGTTAACAAGTGTACCAATTTTGAGATTTTTTATGGTCAAAAAATTAATTTTGGATAAACTTATCGCTGATATACCAGTTTTGGGTTTTTCGTAGTATTAACCCAAAAATCTATCGATGATATTATTCTTCGCCAAGAGATTATCAATATTTGCGAAAAGTTAACGAAAATCACCTCGTATCGGAAATATGTCTAGAATTTTAACAAATTTATCGCCTCATGGAGCTATTTTCAAGACAAGTATAAAAATTGACATATTAATGGCTTGGGACTTTTCTTGAGAAGGAAGTTAATTTCATTTTAAAAAATTTTGTGATAAAAATAAACTAAAATAAATGGATCAACTTGAAATTTTTTTTTAATGATGTGAACCAAAAATAATATTCAACGTATTTGAACAAATAGGTGTAGGGCTTTACCCAAAGAAGCCCCTCTCAATGGCAGGGCTTAAACCCAGGCCAAAGAGGGGTTTGGAAATACTTTTCAACCTGCAATAGACATGTCTTGATTAGTGGCCTGCTTCATTGCCCCAAGCTTAAAGATGCTTAATTTTTAATGCACTTTTGTTTATTCCTTGGGCATCCTGTTTGTTCAAACCGTTAAATGGTTCAACTCCCAGCCTTTTACATAACTTTTTTTGTTTTATTAGCACATAATTTGATGACTATTTCAACCATATACATGCGGTTTAAAAAAGCTTCAATTGTCGAATAAAACAACATCCTAGACCTATCAAACAGAAAAGGTAAGATAATATTTCTTTATAAAGTATTTTTGCTTCCACACTCTGCGCTTTTAAATTTGACATCGATTCTGATTGTAGAATATCGCATTTCCTTTCGTCCTATATGATATTTGCGCATTAATTTCCTATAGTTTAAGTTTTTGTATATAATTTCTAAGTTCTATTTTTAACTCAAATATATATATTTAAATTATTTCTAGCTAGTATGGGCTACCAGACTTAGTCTCTCACGACTAAATTAGGCTGGCCCTATTAAAGTTAGAGCCACATGTGGAGAATATGTTCTCAATCAACAATGTTTTTAAAAATAATTTAAGATATACTAAGCCAGAAAAACTATCAACAATTTCATTCTTTACTAAGAGATTATCAATATAAGTGAAGATTTAACAAAATTAACTAAGCTAAAAAACTATCAATTATATTTTTCTTTGCAAAGAGACTATCAATATTGACGAATATTTGACAAATTCATCACCTCATAATGGAAATATGTTCTAGAACTTTAACAAATTTATCACCTCATATAGGTATTTTCAAACATGTAAAAAAGTTTGGCTCATTTCCAGGTTGGGACATTTCATGGGATGAAAATTAATTTCAATAAAAAAATTGGAATTTTTTGTGCTATAAAAATTATGTTAAAATAAATAAATCAACTTAATTCTTTTTAATATTCAACGTATTTGAACTAATATTTGTAGGGCTCTACCTGAGAAATTCTCGATGGTGTTTAAACCAGGCTAAAGAGTGGGTGTAAATATAATTTCAAGCAGCAATTGACACGAATTAGTTAGGTTTTTTTTTTGTCAAAGAAACAATCTGTTAGTACCACCGCTGCAAGCGTAAGGATATTAAACTTTAAATGAAATCCTTAGTTTTATATCACCAACCAGGAAAATGCTGGTGGCATTCACTCTCGTACGTGGTATTTTTTTATCGTTTTCCTTCACAAATCTTGTTTACATTAGATTAAAAAAAATAAAGAGAATAATTTTGTTTAATAAAAAACCCAAGCTAAAAAAATGAGCCTCGCCATTGGGCCGCTGCCCCATTGCTAGGAAGGGCCGCCGGAGATGGTCAAGCCGAAGGAACACTGTATATTTTGTGAAATTCACTCACTATCCAGGCAATCTTGAAGTTCCACACACAGAAGGGGAGGCTGTAATAGCTCAACTTTCCAGCAAACCACTTAAAAGTCATAAAAAAACTGCTAATAATAAATACAGAACAAGGCACTCAATATCTCGAACGTCAAAAACTGAAGCTCTTTATGCTGCAATTATGTACTCGATTGAACAAACAAATGAGAAAACATTTTGTCTCCACAGGATGCTTCTTCTTCCATCGCACTTCATCATGATTTCGAGCATGATTTCGAACAAACAAATGTGACCTCCATCACCTCGTGAATCTCTTCATAAGATCTAGCGTCATCGCATTGTTGTATATGACCTTTGAGATACTCTTTGTGCGAAGAGACTTTCAATATTTAGAAAAATACAACAAATTTATCACCTCATAGTTTCAACTAGCATTAGACATGTCTCGGGTAGTACTTCACTGGCTGCGTCAATGCTTACTTTTATATTAACGACTAGGCCTTTCCTTGTTCCATGGGTCGATGTAGGACACTTGTCATGACGTTTATTCACTGAAGTTCCTTTTACTCTTTCCACTCTAACTTTCTCTTTACCTACTAAGCTCACACGCCAAGTCATCACGAACTCTCTTCGAACAATTTTCCCATTAGAATGTTTAGTTTACCAACGAATCTCACATATGGTTGTGTTAGCACCACTAGGACCAAAAAAATATAACAGCACATATCCATTATGGCATGATACTTTCGTTTTGTATTAGTAAATTGGCATGCTGATTTTAGCATTCCATATCAACCAATTTTAGGAAATTCATTGCCAAATCAGCCTTACTCACACCCCCACAAGAAGTTAAGAGAGAGAAACTTGCAGAGAGAAGCTCATAATTCTTATATGCTGTGTTTAGATTGTTGGGCGATAAAAGGAGAGAGAGGGACCCTATTTATACATGGACTATTTTCATTACAACCGTACATTTTCTATTATCTAACGTTAGATATCCATCTACTCATCTACCAATGACCCGATTTAATGTCAAGGAATACTCTAGAATACAAGTGTTGATTTCCCAGATTGTCCCCAAGAATATTCTGGGTACACATGAAGGTCATAGGTCCTTAGAAGCTTCAAGGCTTGTCCCATCATCTTGGCCACTTCGTTGGCCCATTGTTCCTAGAAACCTTCGGTCCATAACACATGATGCATGGCGGGATATTATATAGGTTCAGATCGAGTGGAGATTAAGGTTGCGCATGGCAACTTGCCAAATAGTATTTGATTCTGTTCTTTTGTTCTCATAATCAGTTTAAGAATAGAAATCCGTTTGTTTAATTTTTTGATTTTGGACACAAATTCTTGCAAATTTGTGCCCAAAATCAGTTTTGGAGTAGAATCAAGAATAAGAAAAAAATAGCTTCTTGATTCTGGGAATAAAAATGAGAATCGATTTTTTTTTCTTTTTCTTTTTCTTGATTTTTAATATAGCTTCTAATGTTTGACGCGAGAGCCACTCTCGCCGTATTTGACGAGATTAAAATATTTTAATAAAAAAATATTATTAATAAAATAATTTTACTGGCCATGGCAAAAAAATAAAAATATATTATTAATAAAAAAAATTTATATGCCATGGCGAAAAAAATAAAAGTATATTATTAATAAAAAAAATTTTACTGGCCATGGCCAGCGACCATGCCATGGCGAAAAAAATAAAAAATATATTATTAATAAAAATATTTTTTATTTAAAATATTTTAATAAAAAATTTTATTAATAAAAATTTTATTTATAAAAAAATATTTTACCAGCCATGGCCAGCGACCAGGCCATGGCAAAAAAAATAATTTCAATAAAAATATTTTTTATTTAAAATATTTTAATAAAAAAATATTTTACCAGCCATGGCTAGCGACCACGCCATGGCAAAAAAAATAAAAAATAATTTCAATAAAAATATTTTTAAAAAATATTTTAATAAAAAAATATTTTAGCAGCTATGGCCAGTGACCAGGCCATGGCAAAAAAAATGATTTCAATAAAAATATTTTTATTAAAATATTATTAATAAAAAAATATTTTACTGGCCATGGTCAGCGACCAGGCCATGGCGAAAAAAATAAAAAAAATTTCAATAAAAATATTTTTTAGTAAAATATTTTTTAAAAAATTATTAATAAAAAAAATTTATAAGAAAATTTTTTACCGGCCATGACCAAAAAAATAAAAAAATATATTTTTAATTAAAGTATTATTAATTAAAAAATATTTTACCGGCCATGGCCAAGAAGGAGGAGAAGAAAAAGGAAAAGAAAGAAATATTAAAATATTTAAAATGTTATTAAAATATTATTAATAAAAACAAATTTTATGCCGTTACCAAACGCATTTCTATTCCCGGACATAGAATTTTGAACCGTTACCAAACATTTTTAAATGTTCAGAATCAGTTCTCGAGCACAGAATAAAAAAGAATCATTTCTGATCAAAATCTGTTCCCGGGCACAGAATGATTGTCATGTGCAGCCTAAAAAAGACCTTGTCCATGACGTAACATTTACTGTATTTTCTTCGTACCATAATCGAGCCTAGGCACGTGGTGACCAGGCCTAAGTGGGCCGATTCGAGCCTAAAAGCAACTAATCTTTGCCTGGATCTACTCGAAATGCTTTGATCGTCCTAACAAGTCCAAGCAGGCAAGCTTCGGTAGGTCGCCAGACCCATGATTAGAAAGATGATACTCGCTACCTTGCTTAGTCAACTTTGGTTGACATTACTAGCTAGCTTTAATATGTCAAATTTACGATATTATTGTACATTTAGCGTTGGATGTATGACAAAACTTAGAGATAGTTATGCAACCAATTTCGCTCAATGTTAACTATCCAACGGTGAAAGTGTAACTTACTTCTAACAGTGGCAACGGACCTAATAAAAAGACTTAAATTTATCATTTATAGGATATCCGGGTTTATGTTGGCCCTTTTTCTCACTATACTTATTTATGCCCATGGAGGTCATGGGAATTTTTATGGGTTAAGTTTAATCCTTTGTACTATTGAAAATACCTAATTTTCTCTTGGTATATTGTAAAGAAAATAAACAAAGAAGACTGATCACAGGTCTTTCTGGCTTTTCGATTTTTTTTAAATGCAATCGAACTCTATGAGTTTTCAATTTCGCAAGGATACGTACGGTTCATAATCCTCTCGTTCTTAATTACTTTGCAGAAGATAAAAGCCATATCTATTGCTCATTGCTAGAGTAGTATGGCTTGATCCCCCGAAGGCCCCAAACAAGAAAGTGAAACTAAACGACGTGGGACGTGCTAGTTTTGAGATTACAAAATATTTTGTTTGTTATTTTAGGATGCCAATGATAATCATTATATTCATTGGGTTAGGCCTTAAAAGGCCCTTCCAAATAAACACTTTGGAATTTCCCGTCAATATAAATGTATGTCGTGACCACCGCCCGCAGCGGCTGCGTTGGCTTGCGCTCTGGTCCCCCCACGAAGGGATCAGAGTTCGAACCCCAGCGTAGTCGTTAGGGAGTCTTAAGTGTGGCGCCGTGGTGGTGGGTCCTGCGCTAGCGTCACCCCGGGTTTAGTACCGAATAGCCTGTCGGACGAAAGGGAGGTTCCCGGGTCATCAAAAATAAATAAATAAATAAATGTATGTCGTGGTTTTGAACTTAGAAAGAAATTGCAAAAAGAGCTGGAATTTCAAATGTAAATGATTTCATAACCCCTTTACTTAAATGAAGGAACTACGAAGAAAAAAGGAACCGAAAAGAGAAAAAAAATTAACTGATAAAATAGGTTGAGATAAGTATGGACTCAGTCCTTTCACTTGCTAATTATGATCCGGAAAATTAAGAAATAAACATGGAGGCACTTAGCTAGATATGTTCCTTATATGTAATATACAATATTCTTTGAAGGGATAATGATACAAAAGATCCATGAACTTTAACCCACTGTGCAATGTGATCCATGAACTTTAAATTTATTCAATGTAGTCCTTGAACTTTAACTTAATATGCAATATCGTCCATTAACTATTAATTTATTCAATGCGGTCCCTAGACTGTTGGTACATATTCAATTTAGTCCCTAAACTGTATAAAAATGTTTGATGTTGTCCTTCTATTAGTTCAAGTTCAAAAATAATATTGAATATATTCGTATAGTCCATGGACTATATTGAACATGTACCGATAGTCTAAGGACTATATTGAACAAATAAAAAGTTTAGAGACGACATTGCATATTGGATCAAAGTTCGAGAACCACATGGAATAATTTTTAAATTCAAAGACTACATTGCACATAGGGCCAAAGTTCAAAGACCGTTTGTATCGTTTTCCCATTTGAGGACCCCATTTCTTAAGTGAAGGAACTATCAGGAAAAGAGAAACAGAAAAGAAAAAACTTAACTGAGCAAATAGGTCGAGACAAGTACGAACACATTCCTTTTACTTGCTAACATTGATCAATAAAATTAAGAATTAATGGAGGCACTTACCTAGACGATTCGTTCCTTATATGTAATTTACAATATTCTTTGCATTTTATGTGATCACGCGCTTTTACTGTTTACTTTTCTTTTTAATCTCAAAAAACTTAACACTAATCACGATTGGCTATCGTAGTCATGCATGGAGCTTTGATAATATGTAGAATCAATAATTTTTTGTTATATATTTTATTTTGCAGACACCTCGAAAGATCAGTTATAGTCTAGTTGGTTAGTATACTCGGCTCCCCACTCAGAGAACCGGGTTTAAGTCCCGGCAACGGAATTTCCGTTTTCTTTTCTTGTTCCTCCTCTCTTTTCCTGAATTTGTAATGATCTTGTCGACTATTATGGAAAATGAGAAGGCACAGAAATAGAAAAGGCGACCATAGAATTGTCCGACTTGCAAGTGAATCAAAGTTGTCGTCAAAATCCCACGATGTAGCTCTTTTGTCATTTACTTTCATGACATATAGTTCATCAAATTTTGGAAATGGGTATTTGCAGGACCTCTTATCATCAATTTCAATTGTAGATATATGTAGCAAGCCAAGCAGGCCGATAGTTTGTTTTCCAGTTTGAGATTCTGCTAAAAACAGAGGAAAACATGTCAGTGTCACGGAGACGTCTGCTTACGCCTTCTGTTGGTTCAAGTTTGGACCACTAATGGGTGTATTTTAGGATCTTAAGGCGGCAAACGAGTTCCGTAACGGGAATGGAGCCTCATTTTGCTGGCAACTAGAAGACAATTCCAATCTAGATGTCTGCTAATCGAAATGTTCAATCATGTCTCAGTGATTCGGATGAGAATCGGACAAAGTCTCCGTCAGCGACGAATCCAAGTTCTCCTCATCGCTTAGAGGATTGACTGAGCACATATGAGATAGCAGTCAACTGTTTTGCTTCTCCGTAAGGCCATATCGCTTATGTTGATGGGAAGTAACCATCGTTAGTTCCTTCTGTATTATGCAGCTTTCGATTGCCTTTGAAAACTGTCGCGCCAGATTGTGCTGTCGTACTAGTACCGCCTTTGATTTCTTATATATAGCTCTACATGACTCCAATTTCTAGCATCGAGAGATAAAGGGCCAAAACATCTTACAAAGACAGAAAAAATGAATAACTTTAGCTTGAAATGCTTGGGCTCATTGCTTCTTGTTCTTCTGGCTATGAGTTGTATGGAAGTTCAAGGTCAGTCTTGCAGACCGAGCGGCAGAATCAGAGGGAAGAACCCCCCGCCTGGACAATGCAACACCGGGGACGACTCGGAGTGTTGCAAAAACGGCCAAATGTACCCGATTTACAAGTGTTCGCCACCAGTGTCGGGCCACACCAGCGCCCACCTCACCCTGAACAGCTTTGAGAAGGGCGGAGATGGAGGTGGCCCATCCGAGTGCGACAACCAGTACCATTCTAATGACACACCTGTCGTGGCACTATCCACGGGGTGGTTCGATAACATGAGCAGGTGCCTCAGGAACATAACGATCTACGGCAATGGGAGGAGCACCCAGGCTATGGTGGTGGACGAATGCGACTCGACCATGGGATGCGATGAAGATCACGATTACCAACCTCCATGTGACAACGACATTGTCGATGCATCCAGAGCTGTGTGGGAGGCCCTGGGGGTGCCCAAGGACAATTGGGGCTGGCTTGACATTACATGGACCGACGCCTAGTTCTTTATGCTATGCTTATCACATACTTATATGTACCTATCGAACGATGTACTTAAAACAAATACCTGTACCAAATATAAAGATACTTCCTTTATGGATTATACGCAGCAATTCGAACTATGGTTGTGAGCATAGCTTCTCCATGCAGAATGTGGAGTGACTGTATAATATCTTAATGGAATGTTTTTCGTCATATGTCAGCCGTGATGTTTGAGATGAGCTTAGCTATGATGATACCTGATTAAAGAAAATAAGCATACGTGACGAAAAACGAGAGAGCAATGGCAAGTGGCCTGTCCAGTATCTGTGCCCAATCTGCTGATGCGCATGAAAATGCTTCTAGTTAGAAAGTTTCAGCCCAGGAAGCATAATTCTGACGTTATTCCCTCTATAGCCAGTAAGCTAGTGCTTGTGCAGCTGAATTATGGGCACTGATACATGGAGTTAGGCTGGCTATTGAGAATGACAATTGCATATTGAGCTAGTTGCCACTGGCGTTATTCAAGCTGTACAAAATCAGCACCCCGCATTATCAAAAATGTCTTCTCTTATCTTTGGCAGATTTTTATTTACCTTTTCTTACTGACAACTTGAATTTATCTATTGTTATATGAAAGTACCAACCTTTATTTGAGCGACTAACCAACTATTCTATAATTGAGTTACTAGCTAATTTTAGGATACCAGCTCTCATTTGAGTTGCTTACCAACATTTCTTGTTTAACTATTCTCCTATGTTTAATTAACATATATGGGGCAATCCGAAAATACTTCCGACTACGTTGTTATGTGCTTGCTTGGTGATGATTTTGCTTCTTCAACTTATTACATGGTGTTGTAGAGTCGCGCATGTGATATAATATATGGAACATTTACTACCAAGCTGGGATTTCAGTTGACATGGACATTATCATCAAAAGAAGTACTGGAAAGAGCTAAATAATTGAAGTTTTCAGGTTAATTATATCATCTCAAAACTCCTTGATAGTTGGACTCGGGGTGCGACATCTGAATTGGTCAAAATATCAGGTAATGACCACCTAGGATCTGCCTGGTCCATAACTTGGCACATGTTCAAACTAATTTTTTTCTTATTTGATTGTAATTTGGAAAGGTCAACTGGATAAATATAGTGTTTGATATAGTCAACAAGTTTACTGACATAATACTTCACTAGCTCATAATTCTCAGTAAATAAGACTACAGAGAGACGAAACTGCTCCATTGAACAAAAAAATAGTATGAAATTATCAAAGTAATGTGATTGACAGATGATCTAAGCTAAAGGAACAGGAAATAAGTAGAAAAAGAAAGTTGCTGCTTGACATTTGATGGAGAAAAGCGCATAAGAGAAGTGTGGTTCAGCTCCGCCTCCAGCTCCGCCCTGTTGATACTAAAATGAAAGGAGGTCGAGTGTAGAGAGACGTAGTCGTTTCGGTTTCGAACGAAAGATGAAATGATTACGGCGGGAGT
This sequence comes from Syzygium aqueum, assembly GCA_031216185.1. Classification (NCBI taxonomy): domain Eukaryota; kingdom Viridiplantae; phylum Streptophyta; class Magnoliopsida; order Myrtales; family Myrtaceae; genus Syzygium; species Syzygium aqueum. The sequence goes on along the minus strand of CM062235.1, from coordinate 14,694,855 downwards.
GATGGAGGCATACAGCAACTTGGAAGAGATGGAAAGCCAGAGCAAAAGTTTGGAACTTTGAAGAGCTTTTGAGCCGCTGGTCCCTCCTCTCTAACTATCACGCCACTTCCCCAGTCCTAAGTTTCTCTCTCTTGTTCTTGAAAGGTTACGGGCCAAGACTCATTCGAGGATGGGAAAACGATAGTGTCCATTAAATAACAATCTTTCTCGAATCATTACACTACCAGCAACACCAACAACGACGACACCCACATGTTAAAATAACGTCAAGATTCTGCGGCTTTGAGCAGAAGTTGGCGGCATGTCGGAGAAATTATTTGTTCTTTCTTTAGTTTATCATCTGCAGCAACAAACCAACCTCGTACGCTCAATGTATTTTGTCTGGTATGTTCTTTATGAGATGTTGCTTTTCTCAGTCCAGTCGGAATTCTTTCTAGCTCTTCACTGTAGCGGAAGTATGGATCTTGCTTGAAGAATTGTTGGTCGGACCGAGAAAGTGAAGATTTTTTGCGCAGTGATTGGCTCAAGGTTCAAAGCGGCTTCACGAGTTGGTTTTTCAGTGATTTCGTTCATTGGAGATTGGAGATTTTTTTTCTCTTCTTTTTCCAATGTTCGTGGTTTAAAGAGCTGATCGATGCGACATAAATACTGGGTTTAAGGTTTTTTTTTCGTCAGAAGGTTTAAGGTATTGGAAGCTGGGTTTTTGCTACATCATTGATTTGGTTTCTCCTTCACTGACCCTGAGTTGACTGATGCTTGAAGCTTCTTGGCTGGTAATTTACTGCCTGGTTCCTCTCTCTCTCTCTCTCTCTCTCTCTCTCTCTCTCTCTCTCTATTTATGTTTTATGTTATATGTTTTGTTTGAAGAGGTAAAGAAATGAGCAACTTGTGGATTTTGAATGCTCTGCTAGTGATACTGAACATCTCTCTCTCTGTTTTATGTTTTGCATAGGATAAAAGCCATATCTATTGCTCATTGCTAGAGTAGTATGGCTTGATGCGCCGAAGGCCCCAAACAAGAAAGTGACACTAAATGATGTGGGACATGATAAGTTTCGAGATTACGATATATTTTGTTTGTTATTTTAGGGCGCAAATGATAATAATTATGTTTCTAAAATAGATTTTTTATCAAATTTTTCTATTTCTATTTCCCTAGATAAGTTTCTAAACAGAAATACACATTTGATAACAACACAAAATTTCTCTTTCCGAAGCAAAAATTCGTTTGATAGGCCTTCTTAAATATCTCCCCCTTATGCTATTTTTCATTCAACGAAGGGGAGGTGGGAGGCGGTGGTTGGCAGGGGCCGGTAGTGGTCAATAGCAAGCTGCAGGAGGTGACAGGTGGGGGATGACGGCAGGAGGCAACGGGCGGCAAGGGGTGGCGATGGCCAACAAGGGGTGGCGATGGTTGGCAGTGGGCAACAGCCACGTGTGGCGAGCAATGAGAGACGAAAACGAGCAATGAAAAGAGTTTTTATTTTTTTTTCCAAAATAGAAAAGTAGAAAAAATTTTAGTTTTCATTTATGTTCTAAACCTATTTTTGGACTAAAAATGTGTTTCGAAAGTAGAAATGTGAAATTACGTTACCAAATGGATATCTGCTTCAAACATGTTCCCAAGAATAGAAAAATAGATCTTGCTAGAAATAGAATGGTTATCGTACGCGCCCTTAAGATCTTAGAATTTTTATGTAATTATCTTAGAGGCTGGGATAATTTTATCACCCGTTTTTATCTTTTAGATCTAATTAGGGTTATATAAATATTGTTTATTTTGATATAGAAGTTATTAATTTAGGTTATCTAGTGGTATTTCTTAGGCTGCGTTTGGCAACACTTTGCCTGAGCCCTTTTGCGCCTTAAAGGCCATTGGGCAAATACAAATGATGTTTGACTAATTTTTTGGAGAGTTTTGGAGAAATACAATTGCATCTCCAAAGACCTTTAGCCTAAGGCAAGTCCAAAGCTACTTTGAATTTTGAGGCTTGAGCATTTTCGGAATACAAATACATTTTGTCGCATCACGTCGAATTTTAATAAATTAAAAAGTGATGGCATAGGCCAAACAAAGATGGCATGATTGTTTAAAACAGGTTAAGTATAAAGTGCGCGAATTTCCTACCATTAATTTTGCGGTGCCCCAGACGCCGTCCCGTTCGATTTTCTTCTCAAAAAACCCAACAATAAAAAAAGATTTCAAAGGAAGAAAAATGATATGGCCACATTAAAATCTCCCTTCTTTATATTTCTTCATCTATCATGCCATAAGATATCTAATTAAACTAATGATGAAATCAAAAAGGACGAGTTTTTTGACTTAGCAGTCGATGGGTGTCGTGCATGTACTTTGCATGGAGTGTTGCCTTTCGTTCGATTTGGGCGACGAAAGACGTCGTATTGTGACAATAGTTGTGTCGCTTCATAAATTATTAAATATATATTATGAAAAACTATTATATTAAACAAGTGTTGTCTTTTTTTTTTGGTAAGGTAAGAAGTGTTGTCTTTTGTTGGGGTTAATTCCAAAAAAAAAGCTCGAACTTTTCCTTCAAAGATAGTTTTGGTCAAAATTTTTTTTAGTCTTAATAAACAGAATCAATTTTTACTCAAGTCTCAAATTTGGTTCTCGTAATATAAAATTTTCAAATTGTTCAGGCCAGATTTGGGATTTAAGTGGAAGTTGGTGATTTCTTATGAGAAAAAAAAATCGGATTAGAATTGTCACTCAAGATGAAACTTATGCTTTTTGTTTTGGAACTATGCGCTTTTGTTGAGCAATGAAAGATGTTATATTAAAGAAGGCGAAAGAAGTGAAATTATAACAAACGAATAAAATGTTCCATTTGTGGGGGGCCCTCCAAGTTCCCTCATCCACTAGTTAGCATGCCACCCACAAGAATGCACTCAATAAATGAACTTTCGGCGCTTATCTTGTGATACTTGATTGATTTTATAAACCATACGTTTGCATAATTTAAACATTTATTACCAAAAAAATAAATAAATTGCAACTATAAAAAATAAATATATGAACTATGATTTCGGCGATCACCCCGACTAATAAAGCTGATAGCGTGGCAAAATTTTGAATTATCACACTAATTCCGTATTTTAAGTAAGAACATGCTCTGCTTTAACTTGCGAAATAGTAGCTGTACACACAGATTTATATTTTTCTGTAAAAATAATCTCCGACCCACCCAATATTTAAAAATTAATTGAAGATTGAACATGTTTTTTCGTCAATATGTTTCAAATGAAAATGTTGGTCAATTCCGTAGGTGAAAAGAATTCGAGAAAATAAAAAAAATAAATCTTATTCACGACCCCATTTAACTTTTTATACGAACGAGGATGTACTTTGACAAGTACCTAGATAATAATAGCGGCACACTTTAATTTTAATTCAGTGGGGGAATGTGCCAAAACGAATTAACAAAAAAATAATGTCGATTAAAAAATTAAAAAAGGAAACATTTAATTTCCACGTGCGGCGGGGACAGGAGGGCGTCGGGGGGGCCGCCGCCGCCGCCGCCGTGCGGCCGCCTGTGCCTGCGCCGAGGCGTGCGTGCCAAGCCTCCCCCGACCGCCCGGCGATCGCCTCCTGCCCCCCCCCGCGTCGTCGCAACGGTCGGGAACGCTCCGCTATAAAAGGGCCAAACTGCCTCACGCGCACACCACTTGCCTTGTCTTTGTCTTCTTCGTCTGAAACTCTCTCTCTCTCTCTCTCTCGCTGTGAACGACTCTCATGGCGACCTGTTTCTACCCTAGCCAGGCGGCGGAGGATTTCATCCCTCTGCCGGAGACCACGCCGCCCGACCAGATCTCGCGGCCGTCGCGGCGCCGCCTCCGGAAATATCGCATCATCCCCGAGTTCTGCGCGGCGAAATCATCGATGGACGACAACAACGCCGCCTCCGCCGCCGCCGCCGTCTCTGTCCACGGCTACCACCACCACCGCAAGCGGTCCGGAGACGCCATCGGCGACGACCCCTTGAGCGGCGATCGCTTCTCGTCGAATCACGGTCCTCGCAAGATGAGCAAGGCGTCGCCGTCTCTGGGGCACGAATCGGAAACCGACCCTTTGATTTCCCAACATGTAACGACCCCTCTTTCCTCCTTTCCTTTTTTAAATCTGACCTTTTCTTGTCGTCATCCTCTGTTTATGTTATTTCGACAAGTCTTTGATGGACTAATTAGGGTTTATGACTTTGTTCTTGGCTTCTTTACAGACGCAGGGGCTGGCCAGAAAAATCAAGGAAAAAGATGAAGAGATCGCGAAGATGGGGGAATTGAATCGGCTCCTCCAAGAGCAAGTGAAGTCCCTGTGGTTGGAGAACCGCATCTGGCGGGGCCTCGCCCAGGACAACGAGGCCGAAGCCGACTCCCTCCGTTCCACCCTCCAGCACCTCCTCTCCCGCAGCGGCGGCGGCGGGGTGGTCGACGACGCAGAGTCCTCCTGCTGCGGGAGCAACGATGCCGGGACGGCATGCGCGGAAGCCGGCGATGCGGCGGCGGCGGCGGCGGAATCGCTGAGGCCGGGGTGGTGCACGGGGCGCTGCTGGGAGACGGTGGTGCTGCTGCCGTGCAGGCACATGTGCCTGTGCGCGTCGGCGTGCGGGCCCAGCCATCGGAACTGCCCGGCGTGCGGCACAGCGATCGCGGCGAGCGTGCACGTGAATCTGTCGTCGCCGTAGACGGTCGGAAGGGCCCTGGGCTGGAAAGGTGAAAAGGAGAGAGAATAGGGGCGAAAAGGGGAAAAAGGAAGGAATATAGGGGAGGAAAAAGAAATAATCCCTTTTATCTTTTTTTTTTATAGGAAGATTCTTTGATATCTTTTTAGTTGGAGAATAATGGGGAAAAAACCATCGAGAGGGATGGTTTTCTCAATTTTGTGTAAATACAATACGATACATAATAAAATGTTCTTTTTCCCTTTTCTTAATCATGGTGTTCCAATTTTTCTGTTTTGGAAATCATTAATTGATGATGCGAAATAATTTGTTGCCTTTCTAATTCCCTTTTAATTTCCTTAATGTGGTCGAATATGAATATTAATCCCACATATGGCCGTCCACATTCACAAAGCTCTTTCTTTTGTAGCTTAAACTTCTAAAAAATTTAGAGAAAAATGTTCTCTTTTACTCTTTTGTTCTTCAATCTTGTGACTAAATGATGGGTGATTAACGCGAAATTTTAAAGATAGTCATCCAAAAGCTCATGACAAGCCCGAAAAATGGTGATTTTCCAATAAGTGATGATATTTTTCCAATTATATCAAGAATATAAAGAGCTTTTCCATCACTTTTCTTCTTCTACTTCTTCTTCTTCTTCGTTTGTTCTTCCAAGTTAAAGTTTTTCTTTTTGGTTGGCTATGCAAAGGATGAAGCATGTACGAGGAAAAAGATTAAAAAAAAACAAGAAAGGAAAAGGGCAAGGCATGGTTCTGATTGTACTTCCTCACTTTGCGTGAAATTATTAGGATATAGACATCGGACAATTCTCTCCACCAATTCGTCACTTTTTCTTTTTTTTTTTCTCAAAATTTCTATACTCATGTAATATATATATATATATATATATATATATATATATATATATTAATTCGTGAACTTAGAGTAAGACTCTGTTTGGCAACTGGCCAAATAATGAAAATTTCTGTTCTTTTGTTCTTAAAATCAGTTTTGAAACAGAAATCCGTTTGCTAAATTTTTTATTCTGGGCACAACTTCTTGTAAATTTGTGCCCAGAATCAGTTTTGGAGCAGAATCAAGAATAAAAAAAGGTAGCTTCTTGATTTTGGGAACAAAAATGAGAATCAATTTTTTTTTCTTTTTCTTTTTCTTGGTTTTTAATGTAGCTTATAATGTTTGGCGCGAGGGCCACCCTCGGTGTATTTGGTGAGATTAAAATATTTTAATAATAAAATATTATTAATAATAAAATATTTACCGGCCATGAACAAAAAAAAAACTATTTTTCCAATCATGGCTAGCGACTAGGCCATGAAAAAAAAGATATTATTTATAAAAAAAATATTTTATCGGCCATGGCTAGTGACCAAGCCATGGCAAAAAAAAGAAAAAAAATATTTTAATAAAAATATTATTAATAAAAAAAATATTTTACCAGCCATGGCCGGCGACCAAACCATGGCAAAAAAAAGGAAAAAATATTTTAATAAAAAATATTATTAATAAAAATGTTAATAAAAAAAGGGTTAATATCACGAAAACCCTAAATCGGTACACTTGTGACAATTTTACTCTAAATTATTTTTTTTACCATAAAAAACTCCAAACTGGTACACTTGTGATAAATCTACCCTGAACTATTTTTTTGACCACCAAAAACCTCAAACTGGTATACATGTGACAATTTTACCCCGAACTAATTTTTTAATATTATTTTTTATTTTTCGAATTTTTTTATTAATTTTTTCAATTTTTTCTTTACTTTTTTTTTTCTTTCTGTTTAATCTCTGGTTGGTAACCGGACCAGCGACCTGCCAGAGGCGGAAACCAGCGAGAGCCAAGCCCCGCCAGCCAGTGACGAGGCACGACCTCGCCGGCGTTGGGCGAGGTCGGCCTTGCTTTGCAAGGGCGAGGTCAACCTTGCCTAACGTCGGCGAGGTCGAGCCTCACCAGCGGTCGGCAAGGCCGAGCGCCGGCGTTGGGCAAGGTCGACCTCGCCGTGCAACGGCGAGGCCAAGCCCTAGCCAGAGGCTCAGCCCCGCCGTTACAAGGCGAGGCCAACCTCACCCAACGCTGGCGAGGTTGGCCTCACCAGCAGCCGGCGGGGCCGGGCCCTCGCCAGATCTGGCGAGGGCTCATCCCCGCCGTTGCAGGGCGAGGTCAGCCTTGCCAGCGTTGGGTGAGGCTGACCTCGCCCTGCAACGGCAGGGCCGACCTCGCCCAACGCCGGCGAGGGCCCGGCCGCTAGCGAGGCTCGACCTCGCCGGCATTAGGCAAGGCCAACCTTGCCGTGGCAAGGTGAGACCAACCTCGCCCATCGCTGGCGAGGTTGTGCCTCGGCAACGGCCGGCGGGGCCAAGCCCTCGCCGGCTTTCGCCTTTGGCCGGTCCGACGACCGGCAAGAGATTAAACAGAAAAAAAAATTAATAAAAAATTCGAAAAATGAAAAATAATATTAAAAAATTAGTTCATGGTAAAATTGTCACAGGTATACCAGTTTGGAGTTTTTGGTGGTCAAAAAAATAATTCAGGGTAGATTTCTCTCAAGTGTACCAGTTTGGGGTTTTTTATGGTCAAAAAAATAGTTTGGTGTAAAATTGTCACAAGTGTACTAGTTTAAGGTTTTTCGTGGTATTAACCCATAAAAAAATATTTTACCAGCCATGGTCGGCGACCAAACCATGACAAAAAAAGGAAAAAAATATTTTACCGACTATGGCCTACGACCAGGCCATGGCAAAAAAAAAGAAAAAATAATTATTAATAAAAAATATTTTAGCGGCTATGGCTGGCGACCAAGCCATGGGAAAATTTTTTTTTAATAAAAAATATTATTAATAAAGAAAATGTTAATAAAAAAATATTTTACTCGCCATGGCCGGTGACCAGGCCATGGAAAAAAAATAAAAAATATATTTTCAATAATAATATTTTTTATTAAAATATTATTAATAAAAAATATTTTACCGGCCATGGCCAAAAAAAAGAAAAAAATTATTAATAAAAAAAATTTTACCAACCATGGCCAAAAATAATAAAAAATTTATTTTTTAATAAAAGTATTATTAATAAAGAAAGTTTTTACTAGCCATGGCCAAAAAAAAAGTTTTAATAAAAAGTATTATTAATTAAAAAAATTTTACCAGCCATGACTAAGAAGGAGGAGAAGAAAAAAAGAAAAGAAATAAATATTAAAATATTTAAAATATTATGAATAAAAAGAAATTTTATGCCGTTACCAAACACATTTATGTTCTTTTACTATTTCAGGAACAGAAATTTTGGGTCGTTACCAAACGCTTTTAAATGCTCAGAATCAGTTTCTGGGCACAGAATAAAAAAAAATCATTTCTGATTAGAATCTGTTCCCGGGCACAGAATAGTTGCCATGCGCAGCCTAAGTGGGTGAATCTAATAATTTTTATTTTTATTATGTTCACTGTCGATGTAATTTTTTTTTTGGCATGTTTAAGGTTGAAAAGTTGAACACTCAAATGACTGTAGTTACTCGAATCTCCGAGCACACGTGTCACCCATTCAACGATAAGCATGTAAAAAGTTTTTTTACACTGATGGCGGACACAAAAATAATAGTTTTCCTTTTTTACAAGAGTTTTTGAGAGTGGAACGAGAGCACCACATCGATTCGAGGCTTTGTGGATATCCAAATTGGTGATTAGGTTTTTGTAACATGTACCAATCCAGTCTCTCTAATTTTGGCCATGATGCAACTCCTTTGCATATACAACGGAAGAAGATAGTATGGTTTCGATTCGGAGCTGCAGGAGGAGTGGTCACGGAGTTGTTGAAAGATTGCACTTGCACACAGAAAAGTCGCTAATGTGCATACATCTACTAGATGTCTTTCATCTTTCAACGAGTTTGCTCGGGCACTCTTTTAAGTGACTAAATCGAGAATGCGTACATTTTTGGATTGAAATCACCGCTCATCTTTTTACTCAACAAAAAAGAGTGTCCAAGCACACCTGCTGAACGTGTAAATTTACCATAAACTTTTTCTTGTAACATAAAAAAACTCAAATTTGTACTTTCGTGATACATTCACTCTCTATCAAGGTTCAGTGGGATAATTTTTTAGCCAAAACGGCATTATTTTTGTTTCACTTAGGCTACGTAGGCGCCATTGTCAACACAATTTGCCTTCCGCCATCCATGAAGGCAAATTTTTCACGGTGTTCATTGACGGAAAATTGACGACGGGTAAATGCGTCACTCCAATACAAGTTCAATTATTTTTGTGTCACAAATAAAAGTTGTGAGTAAATATATCACAATGGACATAGTTTAAAATTTTTGGAGCCTTTTGCCCTAAAAATTATTACACTAGAAAATGCTAATTTCATGGTTCTAGCATGAAGGCGAACATTGTACAGATCTTCACTTTTTGGCTAAATCTAAACAAAGAGAGTTTAGCGCATGTTAAGTTGTGCCATGATTGTCAGACACTTGAAAATCTATCGATCAAATACTCAAATGGTAATAGAGTGATTTTAATGAGGCTAATTTGATACTTTTCTTGTTGGTCCTTAAAAAGGAAATAAAATTATTACATGATCGCGCGTGTTCAGATGAGATAAAAGACATCACTAATACTCGTATCTTTAAAGGGACCTTATTTTATATATTTCATTGGTCAATTCATGATGTCATAATTCGAAAAATCATTTATGCCAGAAATATAATTCTTTTACTTCATATTAACATGAATAAATATAATCTTCTTGTGATTCCTCGTTAAACAGCAAGTTTGTAACAAAATTTAGTTATTATCATATGGCCCTTTATGATATGTAAGCTTTTCTTATCTATAATAACTGGTGCAAAATCATGAAAAAGATCATTTATTGAAACTGGACCAGGTTTAATCAGTATATGTTGAGGAAACAGCCCAACTCTTTGGAGTATATTAGATACAATGTAATGAGCAAGTAATCCGATTAGCTAATTTCACCGCGTTAGGAATGTACCCAATGCATAAAATGTTGCTTTCCTTTTTATGGGATTTGGAAGGATAAAAGAACATATGCATTAAGCATAGTATAAAATTTTGAACTTCCTCCAGCATAGTAGCACAAATCTAAGCCATAATCTAACGAAGAGAAGGTGATCATGCACAAGCCCATGCTTCGTTGAATAGAGAGAAAAAAGAGACGCTAGAATCCAGTCACAAGCCACGGTGCGTACTTCGACGCAGGCCACAGGCCGAAATGATTACGAGGATTACACCAGTCTCTTGCCCGATTGCCTAATCCACCGCATCTTCTCCTTTTTGCCCACAAGGGACATCATCAAAACTTGCAGTTTGTCGACAAGGTGGCGGCCTATTTGGACCACTTTTTAAGATCTCAGGTTCGATCTTTTTATGATAATTCGTTTGTGGATGGGGTTTTGAGACACTATGTGTCATTTAAGGTGAGAAAGTTCCACCTTGACATCATATCGAAGCGGGACTTCTGCCCCTCTACCACTGATTTATGGGTTCACTTTGTGATTGATCATCAAGTTGAAGACCTTGTTCTAATAGTGAATATTTGTTGGAAGCATTACTGGTCTCCACTGCTTTATAATTGCTCTTTGTTGACTAAGCTATGCTTAATAGGCTGCTGTTTCTCCTCTAGCGAAAGCGTGAGTTGGAGTTCGCTTAAGTCCTTGTCCATTGAAGGTGTTGGTGATGATGTGCTTCGGAAGATTTTGATGGCCAGCCCTGTTCTTGAATACTTGAATTTGATAAGATGCCAGGGTGTAAAAAGAATTCATCCGAGAAGTTTGAGAGAGTTGGTGATCGATGATGTTCCTGTTATTAATGTGTAATTTATATGTATTATGGGGTATTTCCATACTTATATTTCTATTTGTACCTTTCTATGATTAGTCATTCTTATAAATACATATCATACAATCCTAATTGGAGTCAAGCCACCATAAATACTTCGTCGTTGTTTTCTCTCTGACTCTAAACATCAACATCTGTAGTAGAATCCCCTTTGGATATTTCGACTCCTCATTTGATGCCGTTACATGTGAGAGGGGATTATTTTGATGAGCTGATAAGAATTATTGAAGCACCGTCCTCAGTCAATTCGGAATTAGATAGCGACAGTATAGTCGAATCAGATTACTCCATGCTAGAGCAAATGCTTTTGCGAGCTGCATGATGCTACTCAAATTCTTTTGGGCGCTTGGTGCCACCGGATGAGCATATTCATCTTACCTCCTAATGGACATCATTTTTCCCATGTAGTTTTTTTCACTTAGGATAGTGGGCATTATTCTACCAAAGTTTATGGATGTTTTGGGATTATATTGATGGAATTGTCTACGAGAAAAAAAAATACTGGTTTGTGATGTACTTAAGAGAAGTTTAGTCTATATTCCATCATTCCAAGTTAGTGCTAACGTAACATATAAAAGTATGTGACCCTCTGCAAACTTTTTTTTTTATTGATCCGACTTTACCTTTTAACGTGATCAGGTTATGTGGCCTCTGAAGGTAGAAGATGAGCGGGTTTCGCTGCCGAATTGCAAGTCTCTAACGCTACACATTCCCTTTCGGCAATTCAGCTTCCCAGCTATAGCTAATATGCTAGCAACTACTCCAAATTTGGAGAATCTTGTCATAATTTTGGAGCCATCCGATTGGTGCGACCACTGGGTATACTCCTTAAACTCTAATCCATAGGCTTAGATACTTTAAGAATTAACTGGAATGTACCAAAGACTCTCCCTTCCTTTGTCTTCTTGAGTCCATGAACTCTCCATAGCGCTCTAGATGTTTCACAACAGTCTCATTTGGATTTTCTTTTTCTTTTTTGTGAAGGCCATTGTGATGTGACGATGAGAAGTTTATGCATGCATTGATGAACTCAAGTGCCCAAATTTGGTTTCTCTTGTTTATGATTTTCTCTAATCTCGTTATTGTAGGCTAGACATCTTCGAAGGAATACATCACTAGCACCCCGATCCATTGCTCAATTAGTTTCTTGACGCTGTTCAATGTTGGTCTAAGCAAATTGATTTGCGATTGCATATCTAATAATCATTTTGAGTATATCAGCATATAAAGACATGAAAAAAAAAAGAAGCCAAGTGGGAAATGTAGAGCTGTCTTAGGCTCGCTACAAGCTTGGCGAAGACATAGACGTTGTCGATGTAGTCCAGCCGAATGTGAAGCACGGATTAGAGAACCTAAGTGAGAAAAAAAAAAGCTATTGGATATGCTCATTCAATAGATGGCTCGATGGATTGAGCTAGTCACGGTATAGAAACTGTTTCTGAACTTGAACTTCTTAATAAGATGATGTTGCCCTGTTTTCTAACCAGCACATTAAGAAAACATACTTGGATTCGTAATCCATCAACTCCGCATTCCTCCCACTGGGTTCGATTTTCTTCTCCTTCACTTTTACTTTCTTTCCTCTTCTCTTTTAGTGGCTTTATTTCTTCCGCATGCCCTTTCTCGTGTTTGACACAACCTTGAGAGTTCGCTGTTTCTTTTTTTTTTTTCCCCACGTTTTGTTCCAAGATGTTATTGGATTCCTGCATCTTGTCAGCTTGAATATTTCTTGGTTATTATCTCCGCAACTGCATCCTGGTTCTCCTCATCCATTTTGTTCACCCTGGCCGAATAGAGGGGAAATTTGAAACAAATGACAGGCATGGACACGTTGCTGTAAATGACAATGGGACTGTACTTATTTTCATAGTTTTATGTCCGGAATGTTTACATAGTTTTCAAGAAACGTAAAGTAGGGAAACAGAATTGCCACATGTTACTAAGCCGAAGCTAGTGCGCACCTCTTCATTTAAACCACAATAATTGCAGATATTGCTATTTCGAAATGATTAATCTCGTAACCTCAATGTTTAATCAATTGGAAATGGTCACCGATTAATATAACTTAATTGATTGAATCTTCCTTGAAGAGAGACATGTATTCCTTCAGAAAACTTGCTAAGTATTCTAAGATGTATAATTTCAATGTTTAAACATTTTTTTTAGAAATTATTCCTAACCAGAACAGGCTACCGGTCTCAGCCCCTCATGCACGAATTGGTCGGACCCCTAATAATTACTTTAAAACTCTGGAACTCTTATACCTTATTTTTAGATTTCTGGTGGATACAAATGAGGGGACGAGACCCTTATTATACGTGAACCCTTTGAATACAATCGTACATCTTCTCTTATCTAACAACGAATATCCCATCTCTCTGTCCACCAATAACCCACTTTAATTACATGAATACTCTAGAGTATAAGTGTAAATTTCCCATATTGTCGTTAAGGATATTTTGGAGTACACATGAAGTCTGCAGGCCCTTAGAAGCTGCACGGCTTGTCTGGTCGTCCTGGCCACTTCCTCGGCCCATTGTCCCCAGAAAACCTCTGGTCCATGACACATGCACGACAGAATACATGTACAGGTTTGGTGACGATGTACGAGTCAGCAGAGCCGAGACTGAGCGCGCGGTGCATCATACCCACGAAGCAATGCATAATGCATCTATCCCGACTGTCGCGCATGCACTTCGGATCTTTCTCGCCTAATTGGATTGAAAAAGAGTGCTGACATGTGCATCTGCATAATTTTTTTTTTCAGCTTCGGAAACTTCTTGAGGGACAATGTGGCTTCGCAAGTATTGATAGCTTATCCTCGCCAATTTAATGAGCTAATCTAAGTACTAATAGCAATAATGTCATTCTTTACTAAACTCTCATTCGATATTCTAGATAATTACGGTGTAAGCTTGTCAAACCTTATCTAATCTCGCTTTTTCATCTCTAAAGGTAAAAGTCGTAGGTTTCGGCTCATAATCGCGAAAATAAATTTGAGAAGCATAACTATCAATGTTAATAGCTTAATCTCATCATCACTCTCTTTCTTTCTTTTTTGCTAAAGTAAATTATTACATTAGAATAGCAAACATTTTTTCTTAGCACAAGAAAGAAAAAAAAACCTTATTGTTGGTTTTTAACTAAGATGACATTTCTTTGAATAATGTTAAACAAAATTTTTTCGTTTTCTTAATGAGCATGAAAATCTCACATGGTTTCAGATCTCTATATACTTTTTTTCTATTATATATGTATTGAAATGTTAGATACAATTTTTGGATTCGATTTTTCAATTGGACCAAGGGTTTCGCCTCTTACCAATTTCAAGTGGCAAAGGGGAAAAAAACCTTCTTCTATCGCAAAGACATTGGGAAAATTATCCAAAAAATCCTAAATTTATTGTGTTTTTTCCAATTCAGTCATAAACCAGCCGGCACTTACTCCAAAACAAAAAAAGAAAAACAGAGAAAAGGAAAAAAAAGAAAAAAAGTCATTAAAAATTTAAAATGTCTACGTCAGCGCCACATGACCCGTCAATATTTACGTTAGAGATCAATGGACTCAATTGGTAAAAAGTAAAAAAGTTTATAATTAAATTGATAAAGTTATAATATTTGTGACCGAATTGATTGCATTGGCTTTTTAGATAATTTTTTAAAAGGCATTAGTTGCCTTTTAAAATTTAATAGAGAAATACCCAAAACCGGGTTTTTATCTCCTCGAGAATATAAACTCTCTCGCTCACGCTCTCCTTCTTCCCAGGCGACCATTTGTTTGCTGCTGCTTCTTAGCATGCCGGACCTCCGCACCTGCTGAAGGAGAAAGGGAAGAAGAAGAAGAAGAAGAAGAAGAAGAAGATGGGGCTGGAGTTCGAGGTGAGGGTGGCCGGCGGCATGGAGGACTGCTTCGTCTCCCTCCCGCCGCCGCTGATACAGACCCTCCAGCAGTCCACGCCGTCCGGGCTCCTCCCCCACCCCCTCGCCCTCGAGCTCCGCTGCCTCCGCACCCGCGGCTCCTGGGTCGTCGCCTGGTCCGGCGCCGCGTCTCCCTCGTCGGCGATCGAGGTCTCTCTCTCTCTCTCTCTTGCTTGCTCTCTCTCTCTCTCTCTCTCTCGCGCGCGCGCGCGCGCGGGGCAAAACAGAGTTCTTTGCTAAATTGCTATAGCTTGAGTGCTTTTGGGTCGAGGCTTAGTTGCGCTTAGCGCGTGAATTTCGCGTTGAATTGGGTGTGCGGAGAAATTGAGAGTAGGCAGAGATGGACTGGGCCTTTGTGTTCGTGCGTGTCTCTCTCTGTCCAGAATTGGTGTTTTTACTGTTCTGGGAAATTGGGAAGATTAGTTCTTGATGTGGGTTCTGGTTCGTTAGAGGCGACGCGGGTGCTCTTAAAGTTCTTTTGTTTGTGTTTGGAGTAGATTTTTTTGCTTAGTAATTGTTTGGTGAACCATTGATTGGGATTGGCAGGGTGGCTCAGTGTTCTGGCAGTTTCGGCACATGGCCAGAGGGACGGCAGAAATGGTAGTGGAAATGGTTTGTTTGGGGTTGGTGGTAAAGTTATGGAGATAGGATGCGACTACTCGTTTTAGGATAGAGCTTTTGAAAGATTGAAATATGTCCTGTTACTTGCATACAATGGCTCTTTCTTGTACTTTGGTCGGCAGCTAGTGCCAGCTACCGGTTTGGTCCGGCATGTACAACTTCTTTGTTCAAGAAAATACTTACGAGAGTTATGTTGCCTTCTCTGAGTGAATTGAGAAGATTTTTATATACCGGTTGAAAAGATTCTAATCACTGAATACTGTCTAATGCATCTTGTTGTTTTGATCATTTTAGTGTTCTCGGAGAGTGTTAAGATCACAAATTTGAGAAATAAAACTGTGGGAATGGCGAATGGATCATAGGTAAGAGCGAGAGTCAAGGAAATGCTTTTTCCAAGAGTCAAAATGGTTTATATTACAAAGATCCCACCACCGAAACAATTTATTTATTTTGCTGGTTGATGAAACCATCTAGTCCTAGATATAAAGGATCAGTGTTGTTAAAAGCGCTAGGTGCCGTTAAGTCACTGGATGCTCCCAAATGCCTAGGGCGCTAGGTGCTAAACTAGGCCGTCACCCAGCCGGGGGACGCGCTTGCTCTAGCGATGGAGGCACTAAGTTGAATATTGGCGACAAATCCTTCACCAGACGAGTTATAAAATTTGTAAATGACTTTAAAAATTATCCTGAAATGAGATATCATGCAAGAAGTTTCACAAAAAAAAAATGCTTTTGAAACTTAAAATGGAAATGAATCTGATATCTATCAATTTAAAACTCAAACTTAGCAGGCAAAATCCAAATTTGTATCTTCTAAGATAGCCTAATTTTCACAAATATTAACCACCTCATCTACATCATTACCATCAGCATCCATGCTTACATCCCCTTCATCACTAGATTTGCAACCATCAGCCTCCTCCTCTTCAGTTTATTCTGAATTAGCTTCGTTATCTTCGATTTTTGCTATTCTAGATCTTGAAACTTTATCACTTGCTTTTGATCTCACTTGTTGTGTCATGTATGTCCCAAGTTCTTCAATCCGAGATTCTCTCTACATGCTGATAGAACATTCACTAAAAAGAGCAGTATGACCATTGTATCTGATGATGAATTGCATGCTTGCTTATGCATCATGATGAATTCAGTGAAATTGTAAAGTATGTTAATGTTTTCTGTTGATGATCTTAATGCAATAGGCCTTAATATAGAATCCTTGTAGATTTATGGTTTTGTTTTCAGGCAATGTTCGTGTTTTGCCTCTTCTCCTCACATCAAACATTATGGCTTGCTTTTTGAGTTTTTCCATTCAGACATGTTGTGCTCCATTAGAGACTCATAATATACATGTCGTTTTGTGCCCATGTTGCTTGTGTTGGGAATCTTCATCTACTATATTTGTGACTGCCGATTGATATTCTTTGTAGGTTTCTCAGCAATTTTCTGAGTGCATTTCATTACCTGATCGAGTTACTGTTAAAGTGCGAGTTATATCAAACTTGCCCAATGCTACTCTAGTTATGGTGGAGCCGCTTAGTGAGGATGATTGGGAAGTTTTGGAGCTAAACGCAGAGCATGCTGAGGCTGCTATGTTGAAGCAGGTACTCCTGTCAACAGTTTCTGAATCTGGATCATAGCTACTTTATCATCCTTGGCATAAGGATCTCTTTTTCTGGAAGTCTTGTTGAATATGAGCAAGCCATGTTTTGCACTAAACATTTTTTGCATCGATGCCTTCTCTACCGGCAATTAAAAAAAATTTGAAGTTCCTTAAGGCTTAATGTCAGACTCTGAAAGAAAGTTATAAGTCATCTTAACTTGCATATTGTTTTTTAAGTCACTTGGAACTTGCTTAGGAAGGAGGTGGAGGTGGGGGATGAGTCTATCAACGCAGAAAGTTTTAGGGGATAATTGATGAATTACGGCTAGCTCTTTGGCTTGCTTTTCTTTCTCTCAAATCAAAGCTTTGAAGGCAGGTCATTTCAGTAATGATGTATTTTGAATTAGTTTGTGCATTATGTTGGTACTGTTCCAATGAAGTAACTGGTGTGACCTTGTATATCATTTACTCTTAACTTCACTTTTGCTACAATGGCTATTTAGCATCCTTGTTTGAAGCAGCATCCAAGCAGTTTCTTACTATGTTACATGGTTCTCTTTTCCTTGCAGATCCGGGTTCTTCATGAAACAATGAACTTCCCCTTGTGGTTGCATGGCCAAGCCGTCACATTTCGTGTTATCTCGACATACCCAGAGAAAGCTGTAGGTCAGACGAGATCTTCTGCAATTGTTTTGGCTACTTTACTGTAGTTGAGGCACTTTATCAAGCAATTGTTGCAGTCTTTGATGTTTAAGCTCCATGGAATCACCACCTTGCTTTGTTTTCAAAATGATTAAAGATTTATTTGTTTGCTGTATAGCTGCACCTTTTTTGCTGATTACTCAAACTTAAATGTGATGAAGATGAAGTGTTAGCTTTTGTGGTATGATTTTAAGATTCAATATGTGTATTCACTAAAGTGATTATCTTCAATGTTGCCTTGTGTGCTATTTCTTACAACAATTCAGAGCAAGTTCTCATGGTACAACTGCATGTAATATATGGTTTATTTCATCATTCCCCAATAATGTGGAATATGATGCACCGTCATTCCTGATAGGTTAAGCAATGTACAAATTTGTTGTATAGATGTGTAACCTGTTTTTGTAAGCGTGTTTGTACTAACATGACCGATGTGAGAATTTTTCTCAGTCCAACTTGTGCCGGGGACTGAAGTTGCCGTTGCCCCAAAGAGACGCAGGAAAAATCTGCTGAGAAATGAAGATCACTCCACACAGTCTCCCAACAGGAAGCAACAACCACAAAGGGCATTACTGCGAATTCAAGAACCAGATGAGAGATTGATACACAAGAATAAAGTCAACGGTGTTGAGCTAGGAATAGTTCTCACAGCTATTGCTTATATTCAGCCAGAAACTGCTAGGAGCTTTGGCTTTGATCCTCTTAGTACAGTTATTATTACACCCTTTTCAGCAAAGGAGAGCAGCAAGAATCCTACAAACAATTCCTTCCGACAAAAAATCAATTTGAATGGAAAGGAAGGGAGCAGAGGAATCGAGAAGAATGAAGTACGTAATGCAGTAGCTTGCCTTTTGATTTCTGAATCTGTGGCCAAAGGACATATTATGATTTCGCAGTCTCTTTGCATGTATCTTGGAGTTGGCCTTCATTCGTGTACGTAAGTTTCCTAGATCTTGAATCAATGTAATGACTCCATTTGTTTTGATTTTGGCATAATGTGACTGCAGTAACATTTTGCTTGCATGCCTAGGAAAATCACGTGTTATTTCCAGGGTCAGTATAGGTGTTAGCACACAAATGCTTGTTTGATTTTTATCATCATGTAGTACTTCATGTTATTTTAATGCTCTAGCAGCTTCTTATTTTTTTTCTTAATTGTTCTGTTTTTGTTAATGACAGTTTAACCAATTACGGTCTAGAACCTTTGAGTTTATTAAGTAATTTTTTATATCAGTGAAGTAATCTCTCCAGTGGATGATTTATTCACGGAGAATTGCGTTTCTAGTTTCTCCCATAAAGGTAGCAGGTAGTTGCATCTTCGAACTTAAACTTTCAATTTTCTTATTCCCTGAAATTCTGAGTTGCAATGTCTCTCTGTTTAGTCTACCAGTTAAGATAAATGGGTTCCAGTTTAAGCCCTTTCAACGTAGGAAATAACCTCATTTATTTTGGCATGGGAGAGGTTCTTACTATGTAAAAGATGCAAAATTCCTTTCAGCTCATTACACTATTTGATTGTTTTAAATCCCAAAGTGCTCACTTTTTACATGTACATTGGATAATTTACTTTTGAGTGCTTATATATGATTAACTATAAAATCTTCTCCTGGGAACTTTTTAGAGACCATTATTTCGTTGCGAGTTCATTACGCTGTGGTATCATTGCAAACTGGTGTTTTAAGTTATCTGCTTGTTTGCGTAAATGACTAAACTTAGACAATAAACAGTTAGGGGTGAATTAGAAAAAATGACTTTTTAAGTCTCTAGTCCGAGGACCAAAAGACATAAGAAGCATAGCTTTTGTTGCTGAAGGATGATGCTGCAAGTACATGATAACTGTTAATTTGATGCACTAAAAATTTGACAAACTAAGTGGTACATTCGACCAAAAAAAAAAAACTAACTGGTACATTCCAAACTTTGTGTTCATTACATATGTTATTTCTAGGATCGGTGTCACAACAACTTCCCATGCTTTTCCAGTGCACAATGAGTTAACCTACTTATCAATTTGAAAGCTCTTTTGTATTCTAATTTTCTTTTTGTGTCAACCAAGATATGTCTTGGTATTGTATTTTGTGTTGGCAATGCGGAAATAAAACCTGATATTGTATACGGCTGTGCATACAGGTATCCTTTCATCCTAGTCTCTGAAAACCTGTTATCTTTAACTTTAGTTGGCTGGCTACTCAGCAAGTTTTTGATTTTGTATAATTTGGGGCTAATGTGTGTTTTCCTTTAGTTGACTTCTTTCATGTAGATGAAGAACAAGCATAGAATATTAAGCCATGAAATATTATCCCTCTTGTTTGTAGGGGTTCACGTGAAGAGTTCCTTTACAATTTTGAACAAGAACATTTCGTCGATGTTGGTCTCTCCTGCCCATTTTAAGTTGCTAGGGAAGGAAAAAACTCCTGAGAAAAATGGGGAAGGAGAGCTTAATCTGCACAGATACAAAAGCAAGAAAAAGATGCATCTGGATGTGCACACAGGCTTTTTTATGGATGCTGAAGACTGGTCTTCTCATAATAGAGTTGTTGATGCACTGTCTCGTGCACTTTCTGAAAACAAGGATGATGAGAATTCTTATGGCTCTGGGTTGCCGTGTCTTCTTAAATACTGGCTTTTGGCACATCTTGATGCTATTGCTTCTACTTCTCAGAGGGAAGTTACTTCATTGTTTTTGGGGAATCAGACTTTGCTTCATTTTGTTGTAAAATTTGGCATGTTTGGATCTCCAGGAAAGGAGAAGTTATTAAACAATTTATTGGCTAACAGATCTAAATTGGAAGAACAGAGGGCTTCAATATTATTCTCATTGACTATATCTGGTGGGTTAACCCAACATGAGAAGTTCAGTGCATACGAGCTAGCATTAAATGAAGGAAATGACAAGCTCAATGAAGAAATGAAGTTCTTGGGCCAAAAGTTGGGTTGGGGTGACCCAACTTCCCTATATTATATCAAAGATACAAATTACGAGGAGGACTTCGATGCAGATTTATCTTCATTGAGCTGGATTCAGACAGCTGCTTCTGATGTTGTCAACCGTAGGTACTTCCTCTTAGAAATTAGAGCTGTAGGCATCTACTTTTTAGTTGTTATTGCAAATATTGTATCACTGTAGTGATTATATTTGAGCACATAACCCTGCTCTGCGAGAGAGATAGAGAGGAGCATGTATGCATGCACTATACCCCTACTGGCTTGAATTCCTTTCCTAAAGCACCAAATATTCATGCTGACTAGAAAACAGAAACCTTAATCATTTGTCAGACACAGCACCTTTTCTAGCTGACGTATAAAGATATCTGGCCTAGGACTAAGGACTAGATTGCTTTTGGACAAAAAAGATAGTGAAGAGTGTTATGACATTTAACTTTTGAATTGGGTGTGCGTAAACTGCAACTGATACAGAAAAAAGTTTTCCTCCTGATGTAATCTATGTGTTAGATCCTGTGTTTGGGATTTGATAGCATAGGGACCTCCTCTGAGTTAAAAATCTCACGGCATCTAGTTCAGATTGTTTGTTAGAAAGGAATGAACTCAGCTATCGACTTCATCCCTTCACCACGACAAGCAGTTAGAGGTTGAAACCCCAAGCACTGGTTTAGGTATTCTAGCATAAAATGGAGCTTAACAATTTGTTTGGAAAAGGCCTCATTTAGGAGGTAAATTCAATTTCGGCCTTGAGGTCAATCTCTTCAGTTGATAACAGGATCTGGCTTTTTCTTATGTTCAGAATAGCAAATTATATGTTCATCAAGGGAACTCTTGTGCTATGTGGATTTTGTATTGCTAAATATCCATGTATCCAGATTGATTATCGCCTACATGCAGAAGCCGAGATTCAAAGATGTTGCAAGAATTCTTTCTTTGTGTTTTGACTTAATTAATTTGCTGGAAATTTCGAAGTCTTGAATACTATTTTCATGTTGTGCATTTTACTTCAATTTGTATAGCTCAACTTTATTTCTTCTCTAAATAACAAAAGGCTCTAAAACCTTCTTGCATGCTGCCTTTTGTTTTTATTAAGAGGTTGCTATTTGTGCATTGTGGTGTAAGTTCACTTAGGGCAATAATCAATTTGACCCCATTCTGCCAATATACTTGTTGTGCGGGAAACTGGGAGGACGTAATCACTTTCTTGACAGATTTATGCTGCTGTTTTATGGTGGTGTTCTCTGATTTTGGCGTATTGTGGCCATCCTCCCTTATACTTTTGATAGGGCAAATGTAATTACCTTTTGACAGATCCCATCGTGATTATAATTCTATAATGCAGGGTTGATGGTTTTGCTCTCTTCAGCTTCTGGGATGTGGTTCAGCAAGTATGATCTTCCTCTGCCTGGACATGTCCTAATACATGGCCCTCCTGTGAGTACATCTGTAAATTTTGAAATTTTAACAGTTTGGGATCAGCTTTTGTTAGCAATGTTGACTACACTAACACAAGATTAATCATTATTGGGTGTGGATGGGAGTATTGTGTGATTGCAGCATGTGCCCATCTTCTGTACTCTATGTTCCACAATCTTATTTGTACTTTTGGGCCTGCTGTATGTAATGTAGAAAGCATTCTAATGTTTTCTTTTTTCAACTCTAGCCTTCAGAGGCCCATGAAATTGTGCTTTATGTTCGTTTCCCTTCAATCTACGCAGTTTAAGTTCATCATGTTCCATGGTCAAAGCACAGTCCTGAAAGTAAAAAGTTGGTGATTCTGGCAATTCTGAAAGTAAAAAGTCAATGATTATGGCATCTTAGTATGCTTAAGAGATGACTGAGCAACATTAAGCCAGTGACAAAGGAAACGCTGTTCTTGAGATTTTATGGTAGTAGATAGGTGCCCATATCTATTGCATCAGACAAAGTATGCTCGTAGAATCGATGTAACAAACAATTAACTATAAGGAACTCCGACTCCTTATCGAAATGTATTTCTTCTATTTCTTGATTTCATCTAACTAGAACATTGTCAAGCATAATATGTACTCCCAAACATCTTAATTGCTTATAGTGTCTCTTTGCCAAACATTTTATGGCTTTTGAGTGCATCATGCTGTTGATTGTTGGTGGAATTTGGGTCTTAGTGCCATACAAGTCCATGAATCATTTGTAGCTTATGCTATCTTCATCAGTAGGTTCTTCAGATGACAAATGGGACCTTTTAACTGGGGATGGTTATTTCCATGTACTACTCGGGTTGCTTGCTCTTTTACACCTTGCCTAAGTAATTGTTGAGGTCGCTTGCTCATTTATACTTCTCACTCGGTCTTACCTGTGGTGATTGTCTTGAAAATATATTCTCTGCTGACATAGTTCAATTTGACCTGGTTTAATTAGATAAGTAGAAGTAAATGGCTGCAAAAGTTGGTACGTGAAATACGTAATATCCGTCAATTAGTTTGGACTTTGATCTTGACCCCTTTTCTCTTAAATGTATTGTGCTGTAGGCCTAATGTATTTAACATTTTCGTTGGAGCATTGTATCTTGTAATTTACTTGATAATAGTTGTCATGACTATCTTTTATTAGGGGTCTGGGAAGACGCTATTGGCAGGTGCTGTTGCAAAGAACTTGAAGTATCAGCCTGACTTTTTTGCTCACATGTATGAAAACTAATTCATATTATTGTTCTTCTTGTGGGATCACTTCTCTGGTTTTGTAGTTTTGGCTAAGCCAGAATAATTTGAGTGGAGATCTAAGCCCGGCCTTTTGTTTGCTATGCAGAGTTTTTATTCATTGTTCTCGGTTTGCCCTAGAAAAGGGTTCCCTTATCCGTCAGAAACTATCTGGATACATAACCAATGCTTTAGATCATGCACCTTCACTTGTGGTCTTTGATGATCTCGATAGCATCATTTCTTCCTCTTCTGATTCAGAAGGGCCAGTATCGTCGACTTCTGCAATGGAGCTTACAGAATTTCTCATAGACATTGTGGATGATTATGCGGTAAGCTAGTTTCCTCAAATTGCTAAGTGAACATTTAGAAGATGTTTTCAGCGTATGCATTGCCCTTATTTGAAGTATTTACAAGAGGTATATGCAATATTCTTCCATCTTTCATATGTTAATACTCCAATAGGCTGGGATATACTGTCTTCTTTTGCTTATTTAAGAGGATGAGAGAAAGGAGTAGCTAATGCTGATTATGAGGAGACTTTATAAATCGCAAATGGAGTTCCCATCCTAGTGGTAGTTGGGCAAGTTGCAAACTGTTTAAGTTGTCATATCATATTTTCCTATATGTTGTTTATGTCACAACAGAATTTTGGCAGCTTAAAGGCTATTAGTTTGCTAAAGTGAGTAGAGAGAAAGGTCAGTGCTGAGAAACCAAAGACTGCTATTACTTATCTGTAACAAAAAGTATTTCATTTTATTGCTACTTTTCAAGAGCAAGGCATAAGGACTCTCTAGCACGCAGGAGTGCATGATCTGATGCTTGCATGTGTGAGAGCTCATTTGCTTTCGGTGAAAATTAGATTCATGGAGGGGAGGTTGGTGAGATCCTTTATCTGGGACAAGGAGTGGAAACCTAGCAACAAGGATGACTTTTGGCTAAGCTTCGAGTTCGGGGGAAAGTGAATGACTGAGCCGTGTTCCTAAAACCCCAATTCGAGTCTTCTTTCTCTGGAAAAAAAACTAATTACACGTTTTTAACCATTTACTTTGATTTTGGATATGGAGAATCAAATTTTTTGAGGCATTTCCTGCTCAATAGTTAACTGGCAAATAGGCAAATGATGGAAGAGAGTACTAGTATTTTATAGTACATTGTTTGGATATATTATCGCAATTCATCTCTCATTTAAAAATGTCATTCAGGAAAAAAGGACGAGCTCATGTCGAATTGGACCCATTGCTTTCCTTGCGACGGTGAGAGCTCTAGATAAAATACCGCAGGCCTTGAGTTCCTCAGGTTCGCCTCGTGTTTGCTGGATTTTTCTTTATCTCTAAAGAAGACGTTTCGTGTTGTATGGCTTTCCTTCATTTTTGTTTTGTTCCTTTTCGGTACTCTCACTGCAGATTATAAATTTTATCATTGCTAGGGAGGTTTGACTTCCATGTGCAACTGCCTGCTCCTGCTGCCACGGAACGTGAAGCTATATTGAAACATGAAATGCAGAAGCGTTCTTTAGATTGCGCTGACGAAATCTTACATGAAGTGGCATCCAAATGTGATGGTTATGATGCCTATGATTTGGTATGGTGACTTTGACCTGGACAATGTACCTTCTCTTCTTTTTCTTATTATCCTCTCTCTCTCGCTCTCTCTCTCTCTCTCTCTCTCTCTCAACTAAATTTTTTGCTCAGTAGAATCTGAGTCCAAAGTAAGATGCTCAAGGAGTATAAATGGCTCTGGAGATATGCTGTGTCCATGATTGGTGTACAAAAGATGAGTGACAGTTTTCTCAATATCATTATAGGAGAAACACGCACTTAAATCCTCTTCTTTAAAATTCTGAGAGAAATGATGTCAACTAGAATTCTATGTGTTTAATGAGACTTTGTCGAAGTTGTGCAGGAAAATGTAGTACATTAAGGCTAGTCCTTGAGCAGATGATGTTACCTATAGATAAACTCTGAAAAAGAAAATGGCCTTTCAGATTTGTACCTTTTTTGTCTTTGAGTTATATCATTGTCGTGAACTCGATGTTATGCTTGCTTTCAATTTTATCAGTGTCTTTTCAGTCTGGTATTTTAGTTGTCTTCTACATTTGATTTACCTGAGAAATAAATGGAGGCAAAATCTTTTATTGACTTCATTCAGGAAATATTAGTTGATCGAGCTATTCATGCTGCTGTTGGCCGTTTTATGCCTTATTCATTGTCTTTGAAGAGGCCTGAGAGGATGAGTCTTCTCAGAGATGATTTTTTGAGAGCACTGCATGGCTTCCTTCCAGTTGCTATGCGCGATATCACAAAAATTGCTCCTGAAGGTGGTCGTTCTGGATGGGCTGATGTTGGTGGACTCAGTGATATCAGGAATGCCATTAAGGAGGTAAAAATGTTTTCTTGTCTTTTTGTTATATGAACAAACTTACTGACCCTTCCTTACCAAAAAAAACAAACTTACTGACCCTTTCGTAAATTCCCTATGTTTTTTCAATAAATCTTTTTACATTTGTGATGGAAACTAGCCAAAAAAATTGGCTACTCTGTGTGCTGAAGTTTGTGACTTAAATATTCGTTTTTTTCTCTTTTTTATTTTTTATTTTTGCATCTCAATGCACACATTGCTCCCCTTCAGGTTTCTTCAAGGATATCAAGAAAATTCAAAGTCAAGTTTCTTATTGTCTTAATTCTCTTCCTGTGTTAATGGAAAACACATTACCTATATGTTGGGCTTCAGATAGTACCTGACACCTATACCATGAACTTTTATAAAACGGTAGCTGTAGAAGTGGATCACTAATTTGAGCAGTATATAAACAAGCTAAGCTAGTTTACAGTAAATTCCCCTTTCCAAGTAGCTAGCATCTGATAGTAGCTACCAATTATCTGACAAATACAGCTTTCTGTTCATTTTCGTGCATGTCTCAAGTTGCACTTTGGTCATGACACTTGCCTTCACCTGTTTGATATCCTTATGAAGGCTCATCGATGAATGTATTGCTGTCTGCTTGTAATCTCTCTATTGGCCATCATCACTGATGAGAATCTACTATACTCCTAAACGAGATTATGTTTCTGTTGGAGGAGTCAACAATAATGTCAACTTTTACTATTATAGGATGATATAGGTGGTGGTTCATTGTTTCATGTGTTAGATTCATGCTTCCAGCTTGGAGTATTAACATCGGTGCTCCTGGAGCTTACTAGATACTTTTTAGTAAATGAGTGAATAATGTATTCTACTAGTTTTGATATGGTCTTTAAATTGTTGCCTTAAGGTTCAGTTCTTATTTCCTTTCCAAACCCACTTACTTCTGTATCATTTCCCACGATTCCTTTAATTTTTATTCTCACTGTTTAGTAAATTTAGGAATTTAATGAAGAACAGATCTTTTTAAGTCAATGTTGCCATATTAAACCCGCACGATTCTCAATGAACATGATCTATTTGTTTCTTGATGTGCTTTTACATAATTACCGAGCAACAGTCCTTATTTACTCTGGACTATGAAGAGACCGGTTGTACTGGAAAACAAACTCTTTGCTGATAATGTCATTAATGTTAACTTGTTATATAAACCTATTTTATCTTCTTGTTTATCATTCTTACAAGTGCTGATGAAATGTTTTTGAATGCCTCCTTGTCCCTATACTTGTTGAAATATCAGATGATCGAATTGCCTTCAAAATTTCCAAAAGTGTTTTCACAAGCTCCTCTAAGGCTACGGTCAAACGTTCTTTTATATGGACCTCCAGGCTGTGGCAAGACACACATTGTTGGTGCTGCAGCAGCAGCTTGTTCTCTTCGATTCATATCAGTGAAAGGGCCCGAGCTGTTGAATAAGTACATTGGTGCTTCTGAGCAAGCTGTAAGTGGCTTCTTATCAACTATAATGATGTTGATTGTGTTCCATCTTGTGCAATCGTGTCTTAAAACCTTTTTATTTCCAGACATTTCACAATATTGTGCTTTCTTCTGTTACTTTTGTATGCATTTAATAGAGGCCCCTTAATGTATGTGAGCAGTCAAAATAGGATAAACTAAAAAGCAGCAATGAGGATCCTGCCACTGCAGCCAAGGTGTTCTAATTATGTCATTGCGAACAACAGCAATCAGGATCCTCCATTACCTACTGAAGTGGCCAAGTTAAAACGATTGATGATGCAGGAGGATCTCTGTGACCATTTGATTGAGAGAAAGATTAAGATTTAAAATTTTTTAGGCTTTTTTACTAGGAATTTGAAATCGGCAATTAAATTTGTACTGGATTTTACGTTCTGCACATGGATTGCATTGATTCTTTCAGCAAACTGGAGAAGTTTTGAATATTTGAGACTTACGGCAATTAGAAAATTACAGGTTCGGGATATATTCTCGAAGGCAGCAGCTGCAGCACCTTGCCTTCTCTTTTTCGATGAATTTGATTCCATTGCTCCAAAGAGGGGGCATGATAATACGGGGGTTACTGACCGTGTCGTCAATCAAGTTAGTTTCTTGCATTCAATAGCACTTATAAGGTGGTCATGTGAAATCTATTTAATTGTTTGACTTACTAATGTTATGTAATTCCTTGCTGCAGTTTTTGACTGAATTAGATGGTGTTGAAGTTTTAACTGGAGTGTTTGTTTTTGCGGCAACAAGGTAATAATTTTGTTGGACATGGCAACAAAAAGTGCTCACTTCCAATAGCACACTAACTATAAGCTGCTAGTAGAAATTGCACTTCTGTTATGAATGTTTTAACAAACAATTTATAGGAAACAGTCAGTGTGGAGACTTTGAAATAATCCTTCAAGGCAGACTATAAACTGCTACATATGACTTTTCATTGATTTAAAATTGTTTAAACCTCAGATACACGGTGTTGGGTAAACTACATATGTATCAGAGAAGGTAACAAAAGTTTGGATTGCGTGAATTACTTTTCATTTGCTGAAGTAACTTACAATAAGTGTATTAAGCTGGTCTTGAGCCTCTACAACAGCATCAACTGATGCTAATCGTTAGGGGTGAGTGGTTCAGGTTCCGTACAAGTTCCACCTGGAACCTACCTATGGGAATAGGTTCCTCATTTTTTGGAATCTGGAACCGACCCTGTTGCAGGTTCAGGGTCTATGCAGGTTCCATCTATATTATTAATTAAACAACTGCAGTGAATCATCACCTTTAATGACCACCACTTTCTATTACGATCTACTGACAACTTATTTTAGAGACACGAAGAATATAAAACATTAACAAGTCATAAAATGAAAGCTCAATCTAGTGATTCCATATTATATGCTCATCATTATTCATTAATTGCCATGGAACAACGAAGGATCACGCGAAAACTTAGATCAAGAAAAAATACAAAATACTTGTCGAAGGTTTTAGGTTCCGGGCTCTTGAAACCTGAAATCTACCCTGCATACCTTAGAATTTGGAATCTACAGGTTTCCACTGGTTAGGTTTCTAGGTTTCAGATTCTACCTTGAAACCATGCTCACCTCTATTGATCGTTTCAGTCTTGTGACATCGAGCTCATTTATATCGTGACATCTTTACTGCATGAGGTGCTCTTTTGTTTTCCTCAGGGGTCATGGGTTCATCTATAACCTAATAATTCTAATTCACTTGTCTTCATCGGGATCCTTTGCCTTTATTTTATATTTGTCTAGTTATGTGCTTTTAGCGCTAATGAAGTTGCATTTTATGTGAAGCAGTAGACCAGACTTACTTGATTCTGCGCTTCTGAGACCTGGCAGGCTTGATCGACTTCTGTTTTGTGATTTTCCTTCTATACAGGAGAGGCTGGATATTCTTGAAGTTCTATCGAGGAAGGTAGACACTTTGTTTCCATCCATCTGCCAGTGCTTACTTTTAGCAATTCGTCTTTAACATGGTTTACAGCATCAGACAGTGTACATTTGGCGCAACTTGTTAAGTTATAAGCTAAAATCCTTCTCCCATGACTTCCCTAACAGTCATTTTGCGCCAAATCACCCTAGGCATTGTCAAATAGAGGAAAACATAGTAAAAAGCATTACGGGTTGGATGTACAACCTGCTCAGGTGAGGCTCAGGTAAGTTCGGATGTCCAATAGTAAATCACTTTCAACCTTGGACCTTGAGGCTCAGGTGAGGCTCACGTTGATATAACACCTACTGACGTTGCTGTGATAAAAGTAAAAAAGGCCTGTTCAGCTGATCCATGAAACAGGACTAAGACTTACCTTTGGTTATCATTTAGTATAATCTCTCTAAACGTTGTCATCCTCTCCTTTTGTTTTCTTTTCAGTAATTAGGAAGATATTAGGTGGATTCACTTCATTATGTTACTTCAGTTCCGTTTAATCAGGTAGTAAAAATAGCAACCATTGGGCAACGCTTAAGTTTTCCTAAGTGTCTGCTTTAATGCCCCTGTGCAGCTCCCTTTGGCCAGCAATGTGGACTTAGATGCCATAGCTCATATGACAGAAGGATTCAGTGGAGCTGATCTTCAAGCTCTGCTTTCCGATGCACAGCTTCAAGCTGTTCATGATCTTCTCGACAGAGGGGAGGTCGATCAGCATGGGAAAAAGCCAATTATAACCGACTCTCTTCTGAAGTCCGTTGCTTCAAAGGCGAGGCCATCAGTCTCAGATGCTGAGAAGAGAAGACTCTATAGCATCTACAGCGAATTTCTCGATGCAAAAAGATCTACTGCTGCTCAGGTCTCTCTCTCTCTCTCTCTCTCTCTCTCTCTCTCTCTCTCTCTCTCTCTCTCTCTCATATGGTTCCCCACATTAATCCGTTGACAACTCATTCATTGCAGTCGAGAGATGCGAAAGGAAAGAGGGCAACTCTAGCATGACGAACTAAGTGGAATCATTCCCATGGCATCTTGTCCCTTTTTCAACACATCTATGTATTCTTTTCGTTCTTTGAATTCTATTATCTCTCCCCAAAACTAGAATTGTGCATCCCCAATCAAGAAATTCAACTGGGAATTCTGATGGTTGCTTATTATGCATCTGTGGTAGTTAATCCTTGTAATAGTCTCATTCTCGTAGGGGGTATGCAACATATATAGGATGTTCATCTTCAGGAATAAATTAATAAAATAGCAAGCTTTCATTTTTTTTTCAATTCATTTCACAAATTTCGATCGGTGAGCAGTTGGTGGTGCAATCCCTTTTCATTCGGAATCGAAGATATGAGGATGAAAAGATTGTCTTTTGGCAGCAGCCGCCATTTCCACAGCTTCTTTGGCTTTGAGCACCGCATTCACAGTGAGGAGACAATCTTAACAAAAATCAACGGAAGCTGTGGAACCCCATCTATAAAAACCTTTCATCTCTGATTATAATTAACTTCTTCCCTTACACAAATGTTGTTCATTTGAGAAACTACAAAGCCTAACAAATTGCGGACTCAAGATCCGGCATTGGCAAGGGACATGGAAAATTGTGAGCCTGAGTAATGGTAGCCTGGTAGATCAATCTCTCTGGCGGTTCAATGGCACGGTCCACCGTCTATTTTCTGGAATCTATATATCATGGAAATTCCTATGAAATGTGTGCACTATTCCAAATTTCCAATCACTTACATTGTTAACTGCATAGAAGGGTCAGACGAAGTGTGCTCCGATAATTCTTGGTGCCACTCGTCAATATCGTCACAGCGAGTCTTTCTGGGAGTCTTCTTTACCTTGTTCTTGGCTTGGAAGTCTTTCTGGAAGTGTTGTCTAGTCGGAGTAATTCAAATAAATTGGGAACGTGTCGAGGCACGGTGACCGGCTCAAGAACTCAAGGCATTGCGGCGTGGAGAGTCCACTTTGTTCTGGATTGTGAATAAATTGAATTGATCTTTTACAATTGGGAAAGTAGTCCATTTCTCTCCACTGGTCAACATAAGTAGTGTAGATTTCACTGGTTGTCAAGGTACTGAAGAAATTGAATCGAGGAGATCATCACTTGGCCATTTGATGACTATTATTTGTGTCAACCGCTGAAAGTAATGTCGGTCATAGCTAAAACCGTAAGCCCATTAACAACTTAGTGAGATCCAATTTCACACAGAGCTTACCCTGTTTTTAGCTGACTGGATAAAGTACCAAACATCAAACATCATTCTTAGCTTTTAAAATCTACCGTTGGCATCTCCACTTTTGTGATTCCATCTCAAGCTGCATCACAAAGGATTATGATTTTCATGTCATCTACGGAGTTGTCATTTCCTTTTGATTTTTGCCTCTCCGACCATTCCAAAGCCACCTACCGTGAAATCCCACCTACCCAAAACCCCTAACCTGATGCACCTATAGCTTAGCATCTCTCCTCCCCGTGCAACCGACACTCATCAAGGCGTCTCCACCCTGCTATGGCGTCACCACCCGAGTGAAGCCACTACCTCATCACCCTCGACGACGCACATCTCCCCCTTCTGCCGTGTCCTCTCTGGCCCAAGTCTCTCTCCCTCCCGAAATGGTACATCTCTCTCTCTCTCTCTCATTGTCTAGCATTGATCTTGAATTCTCGATGGCTCCTTCATGACTGCCGAGCCGCCGCCTCATCACCCACATCCTTTGTCCGGTATTGAGCTCAGTGACTTCTCCATGGCCATCGAGATTTGAGCTTTGATGTCAAGCTCAGTGACTAAGGCGGTGCCATCACCTCCAGGGCCGAGTCTGGTAAAATCACATGAAGTGCACGGTCCTGGTGTTTCCATACATAGCAAACATGGACAAACGATCCATCAAAAAGGAAAATACGCGATCAATTGGAAAAAGATCTCCAGGGCCGAGTCTGGTAAAATCGCATGAAGTGCAAGGTCATGGTGTTTCCATACACAGCAAACATGGAAAAACGATCCATCAAAAAGGAAAATACGTGATCAATTGGAAAAGATCTTTAATCCATTTGCAATACAGCAAGACGGAGGAGGTGCAGCTCAACTGCAACCAGTGTAATTCACCATCCATGAATGAAGTAATTATACACTTATTCACCATCTTCTTGTATAGATCGATCATGTACAACATCTATTGCCTAATACCCCTCAAGGGGTCAGATAAACAGAAAACTCCTGAACCGGATCAATTTCAAGAGCACATTAAAAGGACAATGCAAGCAACTTTGTCGAGAAAGATGTACAATGCTACAAAAACGGACTCAAGGCTCAGTTGGACCAAAAATTGTTGTTATCAGCTTGAAATTGAGACAGCCTGAGCGATGTGGAAAACCCATCTACATTATCCTCCTGCAAAAACCCAATGGGTAATAGAATCTTCTGATTTAAGCATGGCAGAAGTGAAATCACAGATGTCGTCAATGTTCCTCACCAAAGACGATCGCCTTCCAGTTTGTCCACAACCCGACTCTAAACAACTCTAGGCCAGAATGCTGAAGTAACTGGATTTGATAATCCTCTTCTCGAGCCTTTAATGATTTAAAGAATTCGAATACCACATCTAGAGTTATTTGGTCACAAGCCACCCTGGCTTTATCAAGACATCCCTCTTGAAGTCACGTCCTGAGACAGAAGTCGACTCACCTTGACGTCGGAAACACTGCAGAAACATCCAACTTTTACCAATTAAAATAAAAGAATTGTGTCAAAAGGTTTTTTGCTTTCTTAACCAAAATACAATTCTGTAAACGCCATATCGTATTAAATTTAATATAATTTTGAAATTTGAGTGTATCTGCCACACATAAAACAATCAGTGGGAAAAGGTTCATGAATTAGAAAAGACCTCATCATCTTGGAACGATTGCAGTTTATCTCTCTCTTTATTTGATTGGGTAGATGTGCAACAAATGTATATCACTGACCTTGTAGCAGACAACTGTGTCATCTGGGTACATCGCAAAGAGTTTAGTCCCAAGACGAGCCTGACATGAATCACAGAGACTCTCATCATTGATCTGTACATTCCGTGATCGCTCCTCCAGTATCGCTAACCTTGCATCAAGGTCTACAGCACGGGATAAGTTGTGCACAATCTGGCATAAAAGATCAAACAAAAGCACAAGGGTGAAACAGGTCTAAAATGGCAGCAATAATCAAATTGATTTCCATTTTCTGAGACAACCAATGAATGAAAAAAACAAATTGGGTTATAAAGATGCTTCCCACATTCATATTTATCTATCAATGGAAAATGTGCGTTTTCTAATAGATAATAAAGGATGTTACAAAGAGAGTTCTAGAACATCAGAAACGTACAAGGACAAACAGAAAGAAAAAACAAACAAATATAAACCAATGGAGAATGGGGTATTTTGTTAGTAAAACATTAAGGCTCTTTCAGTTTGAATCATAGAACTATGACCAAATATAGATGCTCAATCAACATGAATCGAAACTGAAAGAAAAAACCCCAGCCCCAAATATACTGTTCTTGTGACATTCCTTATAACAGAGGATCATGCCATTGAAAACTTTCCAATATGTACTCCAAAGCTTCTCTTGTCAGCTCCCTATGTGGGGAAGGCCAACTCATAGCTTGATGCTCAAAGTAAAACTCAAAAAGTCGACAGATATTCTATTGTGACCCAATTTTCACACAACTCGGTAATTAACTGCTATATCTTGGCCTATGTATTGCATTATACTGGAAGCCACCTTTAAACTATTTAATCACAAGGACAAAATGTTTGGTGAAAAGTGAGTCTATTGGTAGCATATGATGGATGAAATGTGCAAGACGTACTCATGGTAGTGGGCAGAAAATAGTTATACCAATGAAAAGGACTTAACATGGAAGAGAATTATTTTAAAACCAAGAGAGGAAAATAACTCTTGGACCATTTTTATATGACAGAAAATTAATAGAGTTTAGCAATAAATTAAGGATGTTGTTAACTATATTGAAGCATGTGAAAGATTAGTTCACCAGCAACTTAATCCCATGCAAGGTTAATCTAACAGAGCACATTTCATTACCTACATCAGCCAACTGAAGGAAATTGGCATACTTAAAACTTACTTGTCCTTGACGATGATGATGCAGCCGGGCCCTCAACATTCTTAAGATTGTATCTGAGGCCAGTTGAAGAGGCATTTCTGGAGATAATGTCTGCAACATATAAAATAATAATGTTCAATTCAGGCAATTAATCCAAGCAGAAACAAAAGATGTATTCAATCCAAGTGAGGATGCACAGAAGTATCTTGATATACTACTTGAAGAAGTGTCTAGATCTCAGCAAAAATGACCAGATCTAAAACCAAATCCAATATAATTTACCCTACTTTAATTATCAATTAGGTGTAAAATATTTCTGCAATGTCCATGACAATTATTTATTGTTACAATGTAGCGAGAACTGTACCCAACACACATCCATGCAACATCTCCAGGCCTTTATATCCCTAAAATACACATTCAAAGTACTTAAAACATGTCGTGCAGCAAGATAAAACCACATATAAGGAAAACATCAGTGTTACTCCTAATTTAACCTTCCCAAAGTTACTAATCCAAAAATATGTTGACTCAAAAACTCCACATAGAATCAATGAGGACCAGTGTTTTCAAATTTGGACCAGAGCAAGAACCAGTGAGGAGTCCAGTTCACGGCCTACCCCAGTTTAACTGGTTGAACTGCTAAGTCAGAATTTGATAACTTCATCATGTAATGCAAGGGTTATAAAAAATTTATTGGTGGATCTGAACAAGAACTTCACCCTAGCCCACTTAATACATGCGTGGAAGTGAAGACATAACGTCCAGAGTTCTCTGCTATGCCCAGTTGAGGTTTTTTTGCTTTTCAGGTTTGTTTAGAAGTTCAAATGAGTAAAAGAAAATGACATCAGAAAGTGACAGAGATTTAAATGAGTGGTGTGGAGCCACTTCCATGAGATTGCTGGGCTGATCCACACTCATGACAGAGAATTTTTTATTTTTTAATTTCATAATTTATGAGCCACTTGAACCAGGTTGATCGGGTTACCAGTTTACCTGTTGAACTGTGGTCAAACCTGATTCATTTCTGGTTTTCACCATGACGGCTAACCCGAAGGAACTCAGCTTTGATGTCCAGTTCAACTAGTTGAAACTTGGCAGTCCGGTTTGAAAATACAGATAAGGTTGGTGTATTTGATGATAATATTACATGTAACGTCCTACACTAGGGCTTTACAGTGGTTCTTTTTCCAAGAATCCTTATACACAAATCAGCATTTTGAACCTACATTAATTATTAAATGTCAGCTAACTGTCATTATCGAGGGTTTCGTCACACTGAGCATGGCATAAACAATACCACAACAAATAAATTTTGAAGGAAATCAATGTAAAATAAGCAATGTGAGAGAATATAGAAACAAGGGAGGGCTCCATACCTCAAGTACTTGTAAAGGATCAAGAGATTCACCATGGTTGTGGAGAAGCCGAACAGCTGCCTTAAACATAGGCTCCTTACCGTCATGTGGATCCAGATACATATCAAGTAACCTGAATTAAATCATATTAAAGTAAGAAATGCAGAGTATATTTTTCATAATCATAACTGTACATTCTTCTTCCAGAATCCAAAGAAAAGTAGCAAAAGAATAGAACCTACTGCATATAGGCATCTGGTCTGCCAATCTCTGCACAATATTGTTCAGCAGCTTCACTGTCCTCGAGCTTCCTGAGCCCTCATACATACAACAACTATTTAGTAAACAATCATCTTAAATGGATGCACACAAAAGCAACACACTGCGCATGCGCATGCACACATGCCCGCACTCAGAGGATGCACGCAGAATTAGTTTTACTAATTTTGTTGTTCATGACATCCTAAAGCTTCATAGATCAATCAACCATGCAAATCTTTCACTGTAAATGAAGTCTAATGACTACACCATCATTGGCATTACAAGAGCGAAACACAAAGAAGAACTCAAACTAACTCTTTTCATGATAAGCATAATTAAAAGAAAGTTCCGCCGCCTTTATATGACCCGACAAATCATTCAGTAAATATAGCCTAAACCACATATGCTAATGTACAAAGTGATGATCCAAAGTGGTTGTTGGTGCAATAGCATCTCCCACATTCAAGAGGCACCACCAAGATACCAAAACTGGTATTAAAACTATGGCAATATGCCATAGTGGGATTGAGGGAGGACCCAAGAAAAATTTACAAAGTGATAACCACATTATTCATAAAATATTGAAAATGTTATGGAACTTACAGGGCTAATATCTGTAGAACCAATGTCTCTTGTCCTAATTTTCTGTAAAGAATAGCCTGCCAAACAACACAATAGTATCAAAAACCAGAAGCAACAAGTAAAAATACCCATCTTTCGTCTTAAAAAGCTAGAATACTCATGCATCCATATAAAAATAAAAAAGAGAAAGAAAGGTTGTAACTGTTGTTATATCCCTAATGCAGAACATGATAAACAGTGGCATAGCCTCATATTGAGGAAAGATCACACAAGAAAGTGAATGATGCTTCAAATCACCAGAAAGAGACATGCCTGCGAACTCAAAAAGTAAAAGGTAAACAGAAATTTAAATGAATTGGAGGAAATATGAAGCCTTCAATTTGAGTTGCCGAATGCATGTCCCACCATCATGGCCATGCCCTATAAGCAGTCAAGCCATACAAATTAATAGCTTAAAAACAAGAAAAGAGAGAGGGCAGCAAAACCTTTTCCAACCATAACTCCGAATTCTCAATCAATTCCAATACTTGCAATGGATCATAGAGGTCAGAGGATTCCAAGAATATTTGTAATCTTTCCCGGACAGGGCTTTCAAAAATTGAATTTGATCCTGAATCATAGGTGATCTTTTCTCCTATGTTTCCCACATCATGTTTGCCATACATACTTTCCCTTTCATAAGACTCGAGCGCTGATTTGGCAAGTGAAATAGCATACATCGTATGGAAGTGAGTGTCATCAGAGTCTTGATCTTCAATCAACCATTGAAGGTACCTGAGAAAGCAATCCTCATTAAACTACAGCCTAATACACAGTTAAAAGGTTTCTATGAAAACAACAGATGCCAAAAATCAACTAAACAAGACACAAAAAGTAAGTCAAATACGCGATTGGAAGTATAAGAGAAGATTATTCCTATACTGGATAAATGTAGAGTTAAAAATGTCATAACCCACAAGACAGAACACAAAGCATGTCAAAAAGAACTCGGAGGTCAGTTCATTGACATTTTCACTGCTTTCTCGTCCCGACATTGAAATTTTCAACATCTTCTTATTTATTTCTTTCTTTTGGAATGACTGTAGCAAGAAGTTTGCCCCAATACTCCCAAATCTCAAAAATCCTTAAAGGACAAGGCTATTTGCCACTGCAATTTTGTATGAATAATTTATCGGAATAATTCTGTCATACCTTTGGCGAATTTCAACTTTCTTCAGATCAATTGCAGCAAGCACTTCACCTACAAAAAATATATCATGATCAATACAATCAAAGAGTGCTCTATGCATACCAATTTTGGAGTTTCAGTTAATAATATTATATAATGGGCATAACAACATCCATACCAAGAAGAACATATCCTGCTATCTTTTACATCTTCAGCTTATAATAAGGACTACAGAAGTAAAGCTAAATGGTATAACAAATAATTGGCCAATCTATATCTTACTCAAACTGTCCATGCGGAAAAACAGAGCTACCTCTAGCCACAGAATCTTAAATTACAAGCACAGAGGTTTGATCAAATTAACGCTCGGTTTGGGTGGAGTGATTGGGAAGGAATAGAAACGATTCGGACAAAGAGCTCGAGAGAGAAAAGAAAGGAAAGGAGATTGATTTTATTGTAATTGGGATGCTTATGAAACAAAAGAAAGGAAATGAAGGGAATTTAGTCATATAATGTTTGGTTGAAGAGAGAAGAGTGGAAAGGAATATAACTATATCTTCATGATTATTTTGTCCTTCTTCATCATAGGAAAAATAGATAAAAATTAACTTTAATAAATCAAATAATGTAATAGTTGACTCATCAAAAAAGATATAGTAGCATAAGTTCACTTAACTCAACCCAAAAAGCCAACAAACTAGGACCCGCATTCATAGTTATAACACAAAACAAACTAAACAACCTAAAATACTATGACCATACCCATATGCAATATTTTCAAATTTTCTCACCTTAACTATTAAGAAAATTCTAGCAAGAAGTCTCCATGGTAGTAAATACAAAGGTCCATACATTTTTATCTAACAAATGCATCATAAATACGTTCTAATTTGTTTGCAACAAGGTGTGAGTTAATGATAAAAATGTTAAAGTAGTGAACCAACAGAAATCATGCACTTTCAACGATTAAAGTACGCATTGCTTTCAAGTGATCTATAAAAAAAGAAAAAGCACATAATGAAAACAAGTTCAAAAAGGCATGTCACACTTACGACCTAAAAAAGTTATAGAAGAAAACTACTTAAAAAAAAAAAAAAAAAAGAGAAGGAGTGTCTTGTGACTTATCTGAAAATGCTTAAACACTTTGGACAAAGTTGTCGGAGATGCATCATCCACAACAAATGATATAGGATTACAATGTGGCAACTTAAAAAAAGAAATACATGAAATAAAAAATGAAAATCAACAATAAAATGTGTTTTACTCGTTAAAGGGGAGCAATGTTCAAATGACAGGTTATTTTATTTTTTTGATACAACAGAGGACATACATGGAAGAGAGAAAAAAAATTGTGCATCTCCCACAATCCCTCCAAATCTGGATTGATTTGATAAGATTAAAGAAAGTAAGGAAATTTTAGACTATAATCCCTCCAAATCCCTTGATCTCAATCCCTCCTACCAGACAAGAAATACTTTTTTCTAGTCTTTTATCTTCCTCTATAGTCCCTCCTAATCACTCCATCCACTCTGAGTGTAAGAAATAAGAAATAGAATTCAATCTAAAAAACACAGTTGATCGGAATGCTGCTTTATACTTGAGGTTCCACTATAAACAGATGAGAGTGAATTACTGCCAGACACAAACCAGAGTTCACATAACTTAGAGTATGTAGATTCTACAGAGAACTCTGACCAGACCAAGTACGGTAAAATCATGCCTATTTGTATTTTTTGAAGATGTATCCAGGAATATAAATTAGGAAAGACTGACTGCATGCATATCAGCCATAGATAACTCACTTTGAGACTGGTTGCAGCCCTTGGAGCCAATCATCAAATAAGTGTCAAATCCCATTTCAAGTCTATTAAGCTAGGTGACAAACTGCCAGCATAACATTTATACATATGTAACAAGTCATATTGATTAAGTGCTCCAGCTCAAAGCCTCAGATCTTCCAGCTCATTTTGTTTCTCTTTTAAATCTGTGAACAGCCCAATAAGAATCCGAATCAAATAATTCTAGAATTTCAATGTCACCTTAATCATAAGATCTCTGTTTTGCTGACTAATAGCCCAAGAAAACATAAAAGGAGGACATGAGGCAGAGCAGATTAGAATTTCAATGTTGTCTTAATCATGAATCTCTTTTATGCTGAGACTGATTGCCTAAGAAAACACCCAAGGAGGCTATGCGGCAGAGTGGGTTAGAAGTACAAACTTCACTGAACTAGTTCAGATAATCCACATAGTCCCACTAGAAGCAACTACTTGAGAAGTCAAGCTATTGCAAAAAACCTCATTCTTGGGAGACAAGCATAGAACCTGCTGCACCAAAAGAATACAACAGAGGTGACTAGAAAAGCGCAGGTCAAATAGTAAAACCTCCTTGTTTGAATAAAAGTATGATATTTCTCTTCTGAAGCACCTGGTAATCCACGTTAACAACCAAATATCACTGGATATGCAGTGTAAAAGCACCAAAAGCGATCATCTTTTAGTCTTTTCTCAAACTGAAAGCAACCGTACCACATAAGGCTTGTGGTAACTCGTATTAAGATTTCCATAATAGAAAGAGATAGTGGAATGGAACATGGAAAGAGTCCACTTTTTGACTCGGAGCAAAACAAAGAGGATCAGACAGCCAAGAAGTGGAATATGAGTTCACACTGTGGGAGTACCCTAGAAAGGATGATAGGAAGCTCCTGCTAAAGTCACCTCTCAGTTTTATCTGTTAAGGGAAACTTGACGACAATCTTAAGAAGTGATGACCAAGAATCATCATGGGAAGAAAATGATTATGGCGGACCACATTGTGATTGTTGAGTAGTGAGTTCTAGAATCTAAGAACATCACGCCCACCCAAAACAAGGAAGTATTGCTACTTTAGGACTTTAATAAGTTTGTTCCCTTTATAATGTCTCTCCAACAAGGACTTCAACCCTCTTGACTCAATAAATTCTACAGACGTGTAAAGGTAAGTAATACTCCAACGTATCCATGTCAAAGAAGATGATGAAGATAAACATTACAATGATGGCTACACCTATGATGATGGTGACAATGGTGCTGGCGTCAATGATATGCAATAAATAAATAAAAGAGAGAAAAAACTTATTGAAAAAAAGGAGGAAAAAACTTAAAAGGCACCTGTAGAAGGCCGGTGAAAGAGAAAAAGTAAAGCACAAAGGGACCAATAAGCACCAGTGTACAAAATTAAACACACCAATGTTAGTTGCTGGAGGCTAAAAAAGGTTTGCAGGTGTAATACTTACTTGGTGCTAGTTGTTTTTCTCTTTTCTCGGATGTCAAGACTTTAACAGCAAGAACCTGGTTGATATCTGCAAGCTAGTGCCAGGATAAAACTCCTTTAGTGGTTCAGTTGCAAAATAAACAGTAGAAAAATAGTTAAAAGTTTCTTTAAAATTTCAAAATTACCACATACCCATCCAAAATGTTGCAGAACTAAATTTTGATCAGAAGATTCCTCAAGAATATTTGATGCCTCACTTGCAGCAGTCTCCCGAGCATTTAGAGTATCTGAACTCCTATTCTGAAGTTCATTATCAGATGCAGACTCCCTCCGGATGCTAGATGTATAATTTCTAGCCAAGACACGCCATATAGCTAGAGCCTTTGAGCTCATGCCTTTACTGGCATACAGGAATGCAAGCGTCCGAAGATGCCCCGAGTCATCCAACAGATTCTCCAATTCCTCCTGCACCACACACATACATCATACAGTCAATCTTTCAGGCACGCTCCTGAAAACAGCAACTCCAATTTGCAACACATTAAACATGGAGCACTGTTTTACAATGTGAGAATACCACATCATTTTTTAACAACCAAACGGAGTGACATTGTGGGGCTTAGAAAATGATTCCAGGTCCAGAGGACTTCAAAAGGATATTTTCCCAATCAATAAGACTATTGTGGATTTCAACTTATGAATCAGTTATTATTCTTGAAAGAAATACATTTTTAGTTTGATTCCAGGAGTAGCTTCATCTAAATGCAGGCACATATCAAGAGATTTCTCTGATAAATCCAAGAGAGAATAAAAACCGTCCCCATTTTTTGGTATAATAATTCTGCAGATACATAATAGGCCATTCAAGAAATGAAAAACAGGTGTTAGATGGCTCTTCCATTCTTGATGTTTAACAAATATCAATAGAATCAAAGATACTACAGTAATTTTCACTACCATAAATAATCTTGATGAAACTCGATTCAGACTCTCCATAATATCTCGAAGGAAGTTTCTAAGGTTTTCGTCAAACACAACGAGAGATGTAAGTTTGCTGAATCCATAGATAATTGCCAAATCTGATGGGGCAGATTGCAAAAGCTGAAAATAGTGATGGAGGCGAAGCTTAATTGAACTTAAGAACAGTTTGACACTTGAACTTTCACAAGTGTTCTCCCATCATGTGCAAAACCTTCAGTTCAAAGGATCTTTCAAATATCTTATGTTTCCATGACCCAACCAATCTAATCAAGAAACCTACCACAATGCAACTATTTTCAGAGGAAGCAAGCTCCTCCATTTTGTCAACAGAGTTCAAGGCTCTATAAAGGTACATCAGAAGTGTGTCCACTCCCTCCTTCACTGATGAGGTCAAATCCTTCTTCCGAGAAACCTCAAGATACCTGCATTATATTTAAATTATACTCAAGATACAATTAAATGACATTCTAACATTAAAATCAGCAGCTCAAAAGGAAAGGAAGTAGGAACATATACAGGAAACAACAAAATTGATCCAGAGAATAACAAATAGACGGAGCAAGAATCAGACACACCTTATCATACTCTTGATCACTGCCTCCAGTAGATCAGCTCTATTGGGAGGACTCAGAAGGAAATTATGATCCACCGAAGTTTCAACACCAGCCTTTCGAAGAAATATAGCTCTTTGAATAACTGCTAATCCATTGTCAACAACATCTTCAAGAGGTGCAGGAGGAGGATGCAAACCCCAATATCGGTTTCTGGGAACCTAAAAAATTAGTCTGCTCTATATCACCAAAGACTCTTGGAAACTCAAGAAGCTTACAAGATTAATACATGAGAGAGAAAACCAGACTTAAAAAAACTTCATAACATGACTACTCAGCACAAGTATATCCATGTAGCTTTCTGTTCAGGTTCATAATAAAACAATGTACATGACTTCATCCAGTACTTGCAAGAAACAACTCCAAGCTCTTTTATCGGATTAACACGAATATACAACTGGAATAGTAAAATGAGAACCAGTGAAAATAGAAAATTGGCAATGCTACTCCAAAATTTTTGTCTATTCTAATTATTCCTAGTACTTCCTTTTTCCCTCTATTATATACAGGATTTTAAAAAGAAAGGAGACACTAATCCTAGCATCTCTATGCCATTGTGCTGCCCCTGCTTCTAATACCCTTACAGACAAAGTACTAAGCTAGAACGTTTACCTACGTTTTCTCAGCTCTCATTTTGACTCTTTTGAAAAAAAAAAATTCCACAAATTCAATCTTTGCACTAGAGGTGACAAAAGGTTGTTAAAATGGTGTTAAACATGCATGCGGGCACAAGCACAAGGGGCACACAAAGAACAAAAGTCACCTCCATTTTTGCTGATAATTCAGCATTAGATAATGCAGAACAAAGAGCAGCATAAGACTTCAAATGTTTGCCACAAGAAGTCTGCTTCTGCAGAACTTTCGATATGCCCTAAGCAACCAATTTCCAATTTCGCTACAAAATGCAATGTTACACATTTTTCTAGGATTCTCGCCATGATGTTACAACACACTTTTTTAACAAAAATGATAACAGACTTCTATGGAGACAACAAGATGGTAATAAGAGTATATGACCGCTACCAGCAGTGACCAGCGATTGGGATCTCGCATTATGAAAGGAAAGACTTCAGAAGGCTGCATTATCTCTGACTGCAAAAAGTGATTCACCGCCTGCTCAAAATGCAAGTCAAAAAGCAACAGAAAACCCACTTGAGCATGAACAAAGGAGAGCATATCCTTGGACATTTCACCTTCAGACTCAAGCTCTTCCACCAGGGATATCGCTTCATTGAAGCTCTTCTTTCTTAAAAGGTCTTTGATTTGTTCTTCCGAAGGGACCTTCCGGTAACAAAACAACTAAGAAATGATCAACACCAAGGAGAAATTCAATCAGTTACTTTCCCATCAGATTATGCA
The DNA here is from genome assembly GCA_031216185.1 of Syzygium aqueum. Taxonomy (NCBI): domain Eukaryota; kingdom Viridiplantae; phylum Streptophyta; class Magnoliopsida; order Myrtales; family Myrtaceae; genus Syzygium; species Syzygium aqueum. Next base: position 14,651,340 of record CM062235.1, on the reverse strand, counting down.
ATTAATTAGGTAATAACGACAAAATGAAGCAAATTCATTTTGTAGAAGAACAATAACCACTACGTAGCTAAAAGTACATCCAAACACCTCCCAATGGGCCATGGCACAGCACTTGGCCCAACCATGCCTGCTGAAGTGTAGTCTAGCCTAATCCTGACTTCCAGTAACTATAAGACTATATTGCGAAGCAGTTTGCTAATTTGAGCATCAGGCAGTAGCTTTTACATGGGAACCTCTTCCTATCATGCATTTCCCCATAACGTTTATCTCAATTAAACACCAAGTTTGGGCCTCATTGAGCCACTTTTCTTCCAATATGATTCATCTGGTTTGGTTCAGATATCGCCCAGCCTGTAGTGAACGAGCCCACTGGCACCCCTAGACTCTACTAACAAACTGATCACTCATCCAAAATTTGTGAAAGAAATTCTCTTTCGGTGCACATAATAAAAACTGGACAATATTACTGAGAAAATTGTTTCCATTGAAAAAACTTTCAGCTAAAAACATTTAGCCTGTAAATAGTTTTGTCCAGATATGTGGACCTAAATTGCTAAAGTTTACACTCAACTTTTTCTGTAGTCACCCCATCAGAAAACGTAGTCTGCAACACAAATTTTGCTACCAAGAACCAAAGTTTAAGCACGATAACTCCTCAAAAGAGAGTAGATGACAAGCTCATACAAAGATATTACAAGAGGAAAGGAGGATATACTAGTCCTTTCTCCAGTATCCACTCTCTTCCTATGAGACAACCATTATGCAACATCTTTGCCAAAGGAGCACATGTCCACATGAGATTACTAAGTATGTTTCCATATGGAAAATTTACTTTGGAGATTTTTAAACAAATTAGGGATGCTAAGCTAATCCTATTTTTCCATGTTATCGAGAAGGACACATGCTAAGTCTAAGCCAAATTAACATGTCAACAATAACATCATCTTTTTCAATAGGACTGTAGAATGTATGGAGACCAATGTTTCTAATCCCAGACCAGTCGACGAACAGGCCTGATCTCTGGTTCTCGAGTCAGTAGGTTCAACCAAATGAACCACCAGGTCTACAAGTTGGACAATTAGCTACAGTTTATAAAATACATCCAAGTATACCTATTTAGACCAATATGGGTTACCAGCTTAGATAATTAAGATGCTTTTTTCACTTTCATGAAGCTGGAGGATCAATCCCCCTTGCCCCATCTTCAAATCTTTTCACAAGGTCAACGATATGGTCAAATATCCGGTAAAACTGTTGACCAGTTCAAAAGATTGATCGGTTGAACCAGGTCGACACCAGTTTGAACGGTTCATGACTAGTCAGGGTGATTGAGTAAAACTGGATGGGATCATGGTCTGGTTCCTTGTCTAACCGGTTCAAAAATTCGGCCCCATCCAGGTTTACAAACACTCGTAGAGACATTATACATCCCAATAATAAGATCTACCAAAAAAAAATAGGTGTCCTGATCCACATTTGGTATAAGCGAAAACATATGAAGAAATGGTTTTCTTCCTTCTCTGTCAGTATCAGATACTTAATCAATATCTTATTCCTTCAAAGGATTCTTTCCCTTAGAACGCCTAGCGTGCCTAAAATCAGAAATGCATACGACTACTCATCCACTCTTAAAAGAAAAACATTAATGATGCTTAAACATTCTTTCATATATTCCGCTATCAGGGCGTAATTCCGTCCGGTTTGAAACGATGCTTAATTACCAATTTGATGGTGTTCTTTTTATCAAAGGAAAAAAAAGTAAAGACATTAACTTGTGGCAGAATTTAATTAATGCACCGAAATCGGACAGCACAAATAACCATTTACATCTAATGTCCATAACAATGGAAAGTATAAGATCTTAATAAAAAGTATACGATACTGCAATCTAAATGGTTTCTTCTATAAGATCAATCACATGCCTCTCCTCTCTAACAATTAAAGAAACTTAGTTAAGGCTACGATCTCCATAGATGAGATAGACCATTCGCCCACAGCTGCCCTACCGGCATTGATTAACCAATTTATTTAGCGATGACTTAAAAGTGGATATACATTTACCCAATCCACCTGTCGAGAATACGTTCCTATAATCCAAAATCATGTCCAGAATAATTGCATCAGAATTATTCGTACCTTAGAGGGTGATGCAATAACAACCAGATTGCCATTCGCATTCTCCTCGTCAGCAACAAAACAGGGCCCAACACCCTCCCCAGCGAAGAGAAGAGTCTGAATACAACTCCCAGATTTTTTATGATACACGTCCATCTTCCCATCTTTCACGACCATGACATAGGAGGGCACTTCCGCTACTGACTCAAGACCACGCCGGAATACCAGGCTCCCACCAGCAGGCTGGCCGTATGAATCGACAATCACTCCCACATTATCCACCAGTAACAGAACCTTCCACTCCCTCCGCAGCAACTTAAGCCGCGGCAAGCTAGCCACATCTGGCAATGAAAATATTACACCACTCTGCCCCGTGATGCACGAGAATAGAATGTATCCACTATGCGTGCCAACCATTATCGAATCATCCAGCCACACCATCGCCTTAACACCCTCGACACATTGCATCTCTCTCAAAACAACCAAAGACTCGCTAATAGCACTGAAGTCGGCTATGACTAATCTTTTACCGATCACAATCGCAAAAATGTAGCTACCTTCGGGTTGCTGTCTCGATTGCTCCGCTTCTTTGACTTTCACCCCGTTCGCGCGAATGCCACTCCCCAATTTCTGCAAAAACCGGGAGCTGGTGCTAGGATTATCCGAAGCATTCACGGAGTAATCAGACAAATCAGAGCCCCCAGTCGCACCGCCCGCTCGGAACCTCCTCGCGACGGCCGAAATCCCTCTGAAAGGCGGGACTTTCTTCGCGGGCTGCGCCAGGAGAGAATCGATCAGAAACAGGCACCCGTCCGAAAGCACCAGCACCTTCCCGATCTCCGCGAGGACGTGCACCGAGTCCACCGGGGACTCCCGAGCCACCGCGGCGCTCCGCAGGAAGGACACGCTCCCGCCCCCGCCGCCCCCGCCGCCGCCGCCGAGGGCGGAGGAGGGGGGAGGAGGAGCGTCGGTGGGAGAGGAGGAGGCGGCGGCGACGACCTGGAGCAGCAGGAGGGTGCCGGACTGGGTCCCGAGGTAGACTAGGGTTTGGGCGTCGGAGAGGGTGGAGAGGGCGACGGATCGGACCGGCGAGCGGGAGTGACCGGAGAGATCGAACTGGGCGGCGGAGGGCTCGACGACGGTCCGGGACTTGGCGGCCAACGCCATGGATGGAGAGACGGACAGAGAGGGGGGAAGGTCAAAGCTCGGAGGAAGAAGCCGAAGCCGAAGCCGCCATTGACGGAGCTTGACCGGTCGGAGGAAACGCCGGCGAGACGGCTCGCCGGAGATTTCGATTCAGGGAGGAGCGCACTGCACAAGAGACAAGTACCGGTTCTGTGAAATGACTTCGCTTCGGACTCCCTCTTGCATTTCGCGGCAAAGCCGGCGCCCGGTTCTTCTCTATCTGTTTCCGGCCGCGCAGAAATGTACAAACGTATTTACTATTTATGATGCCGATTTTGCAGCTGTACAAAACGTTATTTATGTTTTTTTGCTTGCGCTATTTCCACCCCTTATTGGCTCCCGACACCTCTTTTAGGTTAAATTTTTATTTTGATCGAACCAATCGACTCTTCTGATGAGACCATAGCAGGCAAAAATCAATTATCGTGTCTAAAGTATTTTATCGTGTTTTGCTTATACTGGGCGTGGTACGATTCGATATGATAAAGCTATCCGCCATGCTGTCACACGGGCTGTACGCAACCAAAGAAGTGTGGGGTCATGACATATGAGAGCAAGATCCTTTTGGCAGGCAAGTTAAAAGTCGAAGAAACACATGCGATCTACCCCGATCCTATGAGGGCAGAGAGTAAATCGTCGGAGCAAAGCGTGCTTGAATAAAGTACACCTCTCGACAAGCTTCTAGGATAATAATAGGGGCATAGGAAAGTCCCGATTCCTTAGGTAAACGTTCCTGTAACAATTTGGCAAATCTCAATAGAGCTTTGCTATCACATTATTAATAAGGGGAGAGACCTCAATTGGTCTCTCTTGCAAGTTTCACTCTTAATTTAAGATTATTTCTTAAATTTTTTATTTTTTTTTTCTTTTGTTTCAATTCTACTATGGACAAACTACCGTGCTTCTCTCGAACAACATTTATTAAGGTTAAATTGTGGGGCCACTCTTGATATAAGACTAATGTTTGCCTTCTTTTTTTCCTTGTTTTTTAGGTTTTCTTCTATAATTGGTGTATATCTTTTCCAAAAAAAGTATATTATTTGGTAGATAGCTAACTACTTTTTTTTCATATAAAAAAACCAATTATTTTGTTAATGTGTTGTATATTTCTTTTTTTTTACTAAAAAACTATCATTCAAAAAATAACTTAAGCACAAACAAGAGAATAATCTTTGAGAAAATTATGTATAATGCATACATCTGCCACAATATTCAATTTTTAAGTAAATTCTTGTAAATTTGTACAAAAAAATCGAAGTAAAAAAATTAACAACCATGAGGATAATCCGTTGAAATAAAGTAACAATTTGCATATAAAACTATCATTTCTTTACTCCATTATAAAATTAGAGGTCACTTAGATTATTATAATGGAGAATAAGTTCAGAAGGGACGGTGAAATGGCTACTTTGCAAAAAAGTTGTTCGGAAGAGACGTGGACAAGTTTTTTGTTTTAGTAAAAATTGAAAAAAAAGAGAGGAAAAAAAGGTAAGAAATTATTTTAAATCAAAAGTGAGACTTGCAAGGAATAATATAATCGATTCAATACAAAAGGGGTGTCGGGAGCCAATAAGGGAGTTAAAATAGCGCGAGCCATTCTTTTTTCCGGAAAAGAGGAATGGAACATGTTTTCTTGTCGAAAAAAATTTCTGCGCTGCGAATTGGACAATTAATATGTTGTGACAGATCAATTACTTCGCCTCGCTCGATATAGCACGGTGCCTTCATTTTGGAACCAATGACTTCTGATTGATGTAATGTTTTGCGTGTTATTACTGCGTGGTGTAGCCGTCACACAAAATGTATGCTCTTATCCAATACTTGAAAAAGGAGCTCTGTAGATCAATTCTAATTAACATGCTGATGTTCGCACGTTCTGTTCTTCCAATCCTTCCCATATTTTTGTTTTCTTTAAGGAGAAGGAATACCCTCTAAAATTTTTACATCTTGGTGATCCCGAGATCCGGACGAGAATTGAGATGAATATCTATTCACAAATAGAAATATATTATAGGGATATCTCACTTTCAATCTCTATACTTTTGAACTGAATGTCTATTCACAATTTTTTGCTCCATAAATCTATATGTTTCATACAAGTTGTATAGACAATGGCTCATTTATCGCCTCCTTATGTATGGAATAATCAATCGTCGCGAGAGATTGACAATTCGCGCAACCGATCCTACTTTTAATGATTGATTTCTTCATATAAGATTATGAATCGTATAATTAATCATTTTGCAGAATCAAGAATGAATGTCTATTATATATGACATCATACAGTGGATAAGATAGTGCATTCTTTATGTTTGATATTTTTCCACCTAGGAAGCAAGACTTCAAGACTACTGCAGCCAATATGAATTAGATAACTAGGAATTTGCATTTTACGTTCCAGATTAATCATAGCCAAAGAGTCATGTTCTCTACAAAGCCAATAAATATTCTAAACTGCATATTTTCATAATGAAGCTCTAAATTTCTTATTACCAAAATTGCTCACTATTCAAAAGCATTAATGAGCATAATATTTATAAAAGATGTTCAACCATGTTGATATCCAAAGTCAAGCCACAGCCTAAAGCCAAGATGTTTAACCAGATGACATTTTCTCATCGTTATAGAGCTGTCCAAGTTAAGATTTGGTTTGGTTATAGTGTTACAGATTAGTCTTTCTTCATGGCATCATGTTGCAAAACAATGTAGAGGAGCATGTGTTTTCAGGAGGGTGATCTTACAGACTTCATTTGTTCGGATCTAAGGACGACGGTCTTTAACTGATGGATATGAACTGCGAGACCAAAGTTCAGAGAGACTTGAAACCCTACTTGAATTACGCACGGCAACATCCTGGGGGGGGGGGGCGGCGCTCATACTTGGCCCTGTTGGTCTTGTTCATATGCGCATTTTCCGGTACAGAGGGTCATCGGGATTTGGGTCTGTCAATGGTGAAGAGATTGAGAGCAGCACCTGGAAATCAGAAAAAAGAACCGTTGTCCACCCAACGGTAGAGGTCACATTAACAGAAAGTGATCACAACAGAGCAACATTGACACTTACTGAACATACAGAACCAAACATTTGATGACATTCTAGGATGCAAAGCAGCATTTACGATACTTACAAAAAAATTCGGTGCTAGGTTTCTCCAACCGACTTCCTTGAAAAGAACAATCTGTAGTCTCTGACAAAACTTTTGAGGTCTTTAGGGAAATCCTCGAACAAAGTAGCATGAAACTGGTGATTAGCCATCAGGTAACAATGCAGTTTCCAGGAACTAAATTGCAGTTTGATAAAATTGTTTTTCAATGTATATATGGGGTACGACATATACACTCGAAGTACAAGAGAACCAAGGCTAGAAATGCACCATCTCAAACGTGCCTTGATGTTTACCTGCAAATAAAAATGTACAGATTGTTTTCACAAACAACATCAGTACTTGGACGCCTCAGATTTACCTTAACTAGGATGGGGCAGGGGCATGAGGTTGGAGGTTCGATCTCATAGCCTAATAGCCAGATAAGATCAGTTCATTTTAAAAGTTCACCTTCGAAATGGTGAGGGCAGGGCTCCACTGCACTGCTCCTTCAATTTGTCAAGGCAAATGCTAAACATCGGGTGAAAGACTTCCGTCCTGAATGAAACACGTGAAAACCAAGGAACTGTTAAGCAACAACCTTGAGGAAAAAATTAAGAAGAAAATATGGGCAGAAATTGTGTTAGCAGCGGTAGCAGCAACAGCAAGAAGTGGACATAATTCCTGTTCTACCGGTCTAAATAGCACGCAACACATGGCAGAAAAATATAATCACCACATTCATGATTTCAGCATTTGCCAATTCGGTTCTTCCTAAAAGCACTCTTAGTTGACAAGTTTCAATCGGCAGCATTCAGATAACTTATTCCCATGTTTCGACTTCTAACGTGTTAAACACATTAAATGCCACAACAATCAGTCCTCAGACCTTAGTGAAGCAAGGAAAGCAGATCTCGGTGAAGACGTCTGAAAAAGTCATCTGCCATAACAATAACTGATGGTTTCCGACAGACTGCCATATCCAAGGTCAATGACTCAATAGCAGGCCCTCTTTCAATATATATTTAATCGTCAAGTTACTAGAAAATGAAATTGATCAAATAGCTCAAATAGGGCTCTTGGTTGATGCATTTAAAAAAAATACTACTATCGTCACAAAGGAGGGAGTATTAGCAAAATCTACTCACATGTAATAATGCAGACAAGGAAATGAAGGACATCAAAGAGGAAATAAGAAAATATATTTGAGAATTCAGTAGAGCCAAGATTTGTAAGATGGCTCAACTATCTGATCAGGTCCCTCCGAAGCAATGGGGGAAGAACTTATGATTGACAAAAGGATAACATCTAGGGCAAACTTAGGTAATTACAGGAAGAAATGAGATGGCAAAGGCCCAAAGGAAGAGAGCAATAATATGGTAATGTATCACAACGCACAGCTAGGTCATCATCCTTCAATACCTTTGGTGGTTTAAATGGATAGGCTGGTGGGAAATGGGAAGTGAATTGGAACAAGAAAGACACGTTGCTTGCCAGTGAAACATGTCTTCAGCGACTGAGCCTAAAGGAAAACAAATGATTACACAGAAAGATAACAATTTCTTAGAGATTCATAGACAAATGTACTGAGTAGTAGGGGGTAGAAAGGCTAAAGAAGAGAGAACACGGTCTTTCGGGCACTGAAACAGCAATGCCAAATCTTGCAATTAAATAGGAAGTAGAATTGCCAAGCTAACAGAGGTTGAAACGCAAATGTTTCAACAAAGCACAGCCAGAAGGCAAAAGTCATTGATGTCAATTGCCATTCCAATGAATTTCAAAACACCGGAAGCCCAGAGAAAGTTGAGGGGCTGAATCCTTTATGAATCATCTAAGAGACCAAATAATAGAACTTAGATGCTTTCTTAGGCCTTCTGCATACATTTTAAGAGACAATTACACTTTATTTACCCTAGTATCTATAATCACACTTTGCATTCACCACTTTCAAAAAATGCTCTACACATCCTTTAGCTTGTATATTGAGCAAAACTTGGTATTGGCATCTGACGCTACTCAGCTACCCATTAGCCGAAGTAAAACTCCTTGCATCAATCAACTGAATACACATAATTGCCACATATGCAATGGTTCTTTTGGCTACTCTCAGTACACAAACAAATCTGTACTCTTTTGTGACATCTATTCTCTTTTCCTCCCCTTCATTTACTCTTTCAGGTGTTGACCAAAAACATTGGTACAAGCAGTTTCGCTATTCCAGAAAAGATGGTAACACCATTTTATCCCACGGTATGCAGAGTTATCCCTGAAAATATGGGATGCTCCATTACAAGATGCAAAGCATAGTCTTCCCTTTATTTTTGCAAATAGTCTTCATATAGTTCAACCAGGAAGTCCAACTTCTTTCCTCAAACTCAGGTTAAAGTATTCGTCTGATCTACAAAGTTGTTCACTATAATTGTGGCAAATTTAAAGTTTCATTACGCTTTACTCATATGGCCATTTCCCTAATTCTTGTAACTGATAAAAGCTTCAGGGAAATTGGTCTAGTGGATGGAGGAGGGGGGCGGGGGCAAAGGGATGGAGGTTCGATCTCATAGCCTAATAGCAGGAAGAATCAGTACATTTTCAAAATAAGAAAGGCACAATGCTACATATGAACAATGATGGCACCAGGGACTAGGGTGCCGTGATCATTCTGCCAAACTAAATAAACTGAAGCAGTTTGTCTAATTTCACTTTGAAACTGCTGGTCTACAAATACAGTGACATCATCCGCTCTACAGAGAAGCTAAATATTTTGAGTGCATGAAAATTTGAGTTTAGACATACACCAAAGACTGCCATAAAATATCAATTGCAAATCAGCTAGACCAAAAAAGTGCACCAACATTCAGAATTTTATTGCACAGTCAACATGGACATTGTCATCGTGCCCTTATGGAAGCACAACAGTGAAATTCTACTGGACATGTATATGGTTGCTTAGTATTCTCAGTCACAGAAATGGGATCAATGTAGTTGATTTTTCAGTCTGCTCGAGCACACATGGGAAGGGAATCAAATCATATGCTGTACATTTGCTACAACAACCAAGAGTAGCTAGTTTAATCTCTAGCCAAGGGTGGAGCCTGTATGAAGTGAAGGCCGCAGGAAACAATCTAGAATATGCTGCCCAAAAGGGAGCTTAGCCTCTTGGTGCATATGTGCCAAGTAACCCAGCTACTGCATAATCAAAATATATCGATGCAATGACCGAATATCTATTTGGATTGTAATCTTTCACTTCATAATGACTCAGTTATTTAACAGAAAGGCTAACATAGCTCAACAATCATTTACCTCTACAACTATAAATCTAAACAGAGCTAATCTCTGCATCTGATATTTCTTCCTTCTCGTTCAAAACTGCCTGTTGAACAGCACATTCTCTGAAGAAATAGATTTCGGCTCTGGCTGTCTGTTCTTCCTACAACATACAAAAAGACCCTGACAAGGAGCTGCCATAAACGACAACCAAACAAGTAATGTACTAGTTAGGAAAGACTCTCTCACTCCAAGTGCACTCTTAAAATTTGACTGTGAAGATTGATTACGTCACTCACCATCCCATTGAAACAGTAAACTAAATATTTCTCTCTAACCTCCGAGTCTGTATCGTAAATTCTCTCCATTCGCCACTGTTGATGGACTCTTTGTCGTGCGTTTCTTATCTACAAGATCACCATGGTGATTACTTTACCATAAGCGAGTTTACCCATTCAAAACAGGAAATTTTATTTATCACCACAGTGACTAAGAAACTCACACAAGAAAATTAAAGACACGGAACCAGGTTTCAAAAGAAACACTCATCTAAAATTGAATTTCCAGAGGAAAAAGATTGCTTGATTGCATACAATAAAATTCCATCACTAAAATCCTTTTCTAAAGATCAAAACTTTTTTTCTGTTGGTCATCGAACAAGAGAAATACTAATTCAAGATCTAGTCTAATTCGCCTTGCGAAGAAGGCTGAAATGGAACCTATTAGCAGTAGGATCCCAATAAATCCCAATCTCATCGCCAGCCGCCAAACCCCTCCGCTGCACGAACTCTTTGATCCAACACCCCTTCAGGACGTAGGCCCCTGACGACGCCCAGAAAGCAAACACCAGTCGGTGCTCGGAACGCACGTCCGCATCCCATACTACGACTTCAGCACCCTCACCGCTCATGACTCGAGTCACTGTCTCCTCGCTCATGCACCAGAGCACGTGGGTCGTCACGCATGCCCTCGGAATCAAGAGCCTCGACAGGTGGCCAAGATCGCTCTTTGTAAGCTTCTTCTTGATCTTATAAGGGTCGAAGAGCAGCACCAACTCTGTGGAAACGCCGTTGCGTCTATCTTCCTCTTCTTCACATCCCGAGGCCTCTTTCTTGTCCTTCTGCTTTCTAATGTACCTCGCCTTCTTCTCCACAATTAAGGTCTCATCGCCGGTGAGGGAGGCCGTAAATTTTCTCTTCGGTTGGGCGGGAGCGATTTCTTGACGAGGGTCGCAAGCCTTCCGATCAGGCGTGAGGGGGAAGAATTCGCGAGCCACCACCGCTTTTGCGGACGAAATTTCTCCGGACCCTTCGTCGCGATTCTCCTCCTGATCGTGCAGATAAGAAACGCACGACCGAGAGTCCGTCAACGGCGGCGAGTGGACCTCGCGTCTCAGGCCGTCGCCAATGGGTTTCTTCTCCTGATCGTGCAGATGATGAGAAACGAACGAACAAGAATCCATCGACGGCGGCGAGTGCACATCGACTCTCGGGCGGTCGCCAATGGGTTTCTTCTTCTCCTCACCGTGCAGATAAGAAACGCACGACGACGGCGGCGGCGGCGGCGAGTGGACATCGCGTCTCGGGCCGTCGCCAATGGGAGGCGATCCGGGGCCCAAGAAATCGATGAGCTTCATGGGGTTTCGGTGGAAGGAACAGAGAAGCACTCGCGAGGACGACAGAGGGCAACAGGGAGAAATTCAGACACAGAGAGAGAGAGCTGAAGAAGAGAGAAGACAGACAACGTTGGAGAGAACTGAAGAGGAAAGAAGACGAGGAAGGGTGTCGGAGGTTGAGGGAGGACGGAGGAGAAATATAGTTTTTACCGTTGGAATGGGACGCGGCGAGTGACGTCGTCCATCTTGACGGTCAAGTTTTGAAACTCCACTCTTGGAGTGGGACTTTCCTAATCTGAATCAGTGGGGAATTTTGAAAAAAAAAAAAGGGAAAGGAAAATAATTTCCCTGGTTTTCCTTGAATTATTTTGATTATGTAAATTTTGATGGATCCTCAAAAAGAGTGGAGAAAGAGTAAAATATTTTAATTTTAATTTACTGTTTTGGATTTGATTAGTTTTATTTTTCTCCTCCAACTTCTCTTTATTTTCCTTCAATTAGAAACTATGTTCCTTTTTTTTTTCTCTTCAAATTACACCATTTCTCTTTCCAATTTAAATCCTGTTTAAAAAAAAACAAGAGCGATCTTCTTTTTCGCACTTTGTGTAAAAATGCACTCTTTTAGTGAAATTACTATGGAATTCCGTGTGAGCTATTTTGTATGTATAACTTTTTACTAATTAAACGATTCCATTCGCACAAAGTCGCCATACATTTATCGAAATGAGTCAAACTAGAGCACTCCCTGCCAGAGCTAACTCTCAGCAAATCATAACAGCAATAAATTTATGTATTCTGTTTGTCGATTTATCAATTGAATTCTTTTCTCATGATTTTTTCTTTCTCAAATAATTGCAGTCAAATACTTTTCTTCAAAACGATCGAATTTGCTATCCATAAGAATTTGCCAAATTTATATGTGAGGACATATGGGTTCGTAGTCTTCGAACCTTATGGGGACGAATTGTTTCGTGGCTTTATTGCGCACTAGATACGAGATATATTATCACTAAACTTACTTCATAGCTTCAACCGCCACTTTGCTAGAATATTTAAATATTAAATAACACATTCACGTTATAGTTTAACTATTTGGAATAGTTGACCATGATCATACAAAATTTTACATGATGTCAAAATAAGAGAACGAAATTTTTGGCGCTTAGAGCAACAAATTTCTGTTGTTGAAAGCCGGTTTTTTCGTTAGTGTATGTGAGGACAAAGTCATGAGCCAATTTTTTTAATGTGAAAATTACCTATGGTTTGTCATTAATCAGTAAAATTATTCAGAATTTGCTTTCATTCTCCCCAAAAACTGCTTGTAAACTTTTTGACTTTGTTAGAAAGTTGAGTGAAAAAATTTAAATCACCACGCAAAAAATGACTACATATGCATCGAATATGGACTGAGTTGTCTCACGATGTTCTGAACCGAGCTCATGTACCGCTTTAATGGGCGAATAGCCTAACCCTTGGAGCATATAACACCCCCGAGGTGGTGAAGAGCTAATATCGAGATGCCAAATCTTCCCATTGATGCGAACTCTTGGGAAAGATCAACCTGTTTTCCTAGAGTAACCCCCCACAAATCATGTTCTTAACATTCATCCTCATGTGCGTTCTTAACATTCATCCTCATGTGCAACTCATCATGGAATTGCGCATATTTGATGCATACGACGCTGAATTTGAGGGAATAAGAAGAGTAAGAATTGGAGTCAAAATTAATTTTTAAATGGGGCGTGAACGATTAAAAACTAGTAATCGAGTTACCAAATTCAAAACCAGAAAATTTATACTAATAATAGAGGCGACATAGTATATTTATGGTTTCAACCTTAATGAAAGAAATCTAGGGACGTAACATACACTAGTGGAGACCTGGAATTGCATTGTCCCACCAAGGCTTTCTCGCTTGACAAAGCAGATATGCTCCTGGGCACAAACCCATAACTTACATGCATGGTTTGGAGTAATAGAACCATTTTATAAGCACTCTGTCAATGTGCTGACGCGTCAACGCTACACGACAGAAATGCAACACGTGGCATGAATGCGTCCTGTTGGACATTGAGCGAGAGCGAGGGCTCATCGGCACCGGCTAGCGCCCCCCTCATGAGCCAGCCGCGCCCTCACCCATGTCTAGGCAAACTGACCCTTTGCCACCGTGGTTGGGCTGTCACGTGACCACGGCTAGGAGAGTTTTGCATGGTGGCAGCAAGGGCCTAGCTCACCCTCACCTAAATTTGGGTGAGGCCCCGTGAGTCCTTGCCAACATCAAACGACCCTTCATCGGAGAAGCGCCGTACTAGGGTGGGCAATATCCTCATCGAGTATCAACCCTCCGCAAAAGCATGTCCTCTACACTTAGTTTGAGGAGCATGAAAACGGGTACCCAAAGTCCGAACCTTTCGAATTGATTAACTTACACGAATATATGTTGATAGGGTAGAATGCGTTAAGGAACATGGCATATGAATCTTGATTTCATTACCTTTTTAAAATCATAGAAACAGGTTGAGTTCGCTATAACTTTTTCTATATATTAACTAAAAAAGAGAAAAACAATATAATTAGAGTTTTTTTTAAGTAATACTTATTAATCATCGCAGTATGGGTAAAATTTAATTTAGATTTAGTAGGCATGAGAAAAGTCAAGAATCGTTTTACATTATAATTTGGCCCATCGTTGGGTTATGAATACACCCTCATCATTAATCTCCATAATGACAAGCTTGGCCAACATGCAATTTTCTGTTAATAAGGGAGGGGCTAACATGATAATCAATAGCTCTATATCGATCTTGGTTTAATAACTTTGAAAGTAATGTATATGAAATAATCGGCTAATCTTTATTAAGCAATGTGATTTTATTCACACTTTCTCTGCTTAACAAATATGGAATCTGCAATTACAACCAACGGATTTGTTCCATGGAGACCGAGCCTCCAACAGAGACTACTCATGTTGTGTCCTTTGAAAGATGGGACTCCACTCGATCGTCCTATCACCTCTCTATAAACAAGTACCCATGAAACTCGAAATAACCTCGCAACCCACGGTTTGTCATTGCCAACCCATGTCGTTCGAGGACTAGTTCTTCTCTGGCTACGCACTTCTCTGGCTATGCAACTTGGCATCGGTCGAAAAATCTGAGTTCAACTAGTAAACTCGACAAAAAATGTGGACTATTTCCGAAACCCATCAGTATGTAATGTAATTTTTTTCATGTAGTCAGCATCTCTTAAATTATTTACCCGTTAATATTTTCAAATCCTCCTTGTTTGCTTTGTGTATCTGCATCATATATAGAAGTAAAATAGGAATAAACATGTGGTACTAATGCCTACATGCGTATGCAAGTTGTACAAGATCATCCTAATTATGTCGAACTAGATTTATTGAATTCTTGCAAAACATATGTTCACTGATTAACAGATTAACATACTAAACAAATGCCCTAATCGCTATCCCTTGGTGAAGTGCTCGAAAACGATCCAACCCAAGGATATCCACCTAAAGCTCCCAAAGACTTCCCCTCTTCAGGTTTGGGGCAAGCCGAAGGGAATTCGATTCTTAACAAATGCTTTGCACTAGGTTGCCACCAATTAGTTTTCTAGATGGATTGGAAACTTCAAAATTCTAAGTGCCAGAGGAAATTCAGACTCAAAATTAAAGTAAGCTAATCTAGGAAAAAAAATGCATAAAGCCAAAATCTAAGGTCTAGGGATTCAATTAGACTTCGAGAAAGGGTTTGCACCGGCCCGACAATGCATTTTTGACACCACATTTCTTAGTTTAATGTTTAACATGCAATATTGCGAGTCGTCTCTTTGATGTGATTATGTTTACATTTTGTTTCGTGCGCGTAGGAATCCACTTACATCTTTCACGTGAGGAGAAGTATTAATTGGGATTCTATACAAATATTATTACTCCGTCTCGTAACAGGTTTAAGTTTTTGAAGAGAACGATGTTGTCTAACGTCCATATCTTTTTAATATCATCTTAAATGGGTACTAGGGCAGCATTGGATCACGTTTGAACAATATTGCATCTCCGTAACTTTAGAATCAGAAGGCAAGAACAAATTCTCCTCGTTATGATACCCAAGCTACTCATAACGACAAAAATTGAGCAGACCTCAAACAAACTAAGGTTAATATCACGAAAAACCCCAAACTTGTACACCTGTGATAATTTTGCCCAAAACTAATTTTTTTATCATAAAAAACCGAAAACCGGTACACTTGTGATAAATTTACCTTAAGTTTATTTCTGTTAAATTTTACTAGCAAATTGCTTTGTGAAATAACACGCGATAGTTAATTGATGTACAGGTTTTATGTTTTTACCCTCCACTTATCACATGTTTACCGGTTTGTAATTTTTTGTGGTATTAATTCAATTTAACGGAAACTAACGAAGAGTAAATTTGTTATAAATGCACTAGTTTGGGATTTTTGGTATTCAAAACATTAGTTTGAAATAAATTTGTCACAGGTGCACTAGTTTGAGATTTTTTGCAGTCAAAAAGATTGTTTGAAGTAAAATTGTCACAGGTGTACCAGTTTGGGGTTTTTCGTGATATTAACCCAATAAACTATCTTATTTGCACCCCTAAGTAAATGACTTTCTGAAGTGCATAATCATGTATAATACACATATATGCATATGCCACTATTGTGTAATTTTCATCATGATAAATGCATAAACCAGTAATCAGCACGGAATTATAGTTGAATAATTTCAAGGAACTTAACAAAATTAAATTTGTGCTGCCAATACTAATGGTGAAAGCCCACAAAAATTGGCCCAAAAAAGCCCAAGAAGCAGTAAAGTGGAAACAATTGTCCCCTGTCCACATTCATTGCTTCCATCCAAAATTTGCAATGGACTTTTGAATTCGTATTGAGCTATCGACTTATCATCTAGATATTATGTATTGGAATTGATGACTTGATATTAGGCAATGTGAAGATGGGTTTTTTTATTGTTTTTTTAATAAATCGGATATTTGTAAATAAAAAGAATAAACGTTAGTTTTCCTTTTATCAAATTCGACTATCCGATCCCATGGCAATTTCAACATTTATCATATTGAAGGTCATTAGAGGTGGCCCTTGCTCCCATATTCTCTACACTATTGATGTGGTTGGGCGATTTGGATGAGATTTACTCGAATGTGGTTTGAAGCTCCCTTGATTACTCAAGGTGAGCACAGTCTCGGTCCAACCTAGGGATGGAATGGACCGGCCGCTTCTAGACGGTTCCTGATTTTGCACAAGAAACCAACCAACTGGACAAAACCGGTATGCAGTTCTAGACAGTACCAGATAAACATCTTTTTGTGAATAAGTTCTATTGGATGTGGTCCAGTAGACAAACATCCTTTTGGCAAAAATTAGAGAAACCTCTAGACAATGTGACCAAACCCTATTGAGAGTGAGAGAGCCGTAGGAGGTGCTAGGGTTTTGTTTTGCCTTCAGCTTTAGTTTAGAAAATAAAAGTAGAAAAAAATCTTTAAGAAAGGAACCAAAGACTAAAGAAACATACACTTGTTGATGCAGGTATTATTATTGAAAGAAAAAAAGGGTCTATTGTCGGTCTCGGTCCAATCTAAGAACCGGACCGGGCCACGGTGGACAGGATCGGTTCCTAGTTCCATAAATAGAGAACCAATCCGGTCTGATATGATCGGTTGGGTTCCTAATCAGGGTGGGAACCTATCGACTCACCCTGAAACCGATTACCCCTATTAATTACTAGTTCAAATTCCCTAGTCGTTCCTTGGTCTTAGAAAATCAAGGTGCGTATGTGGCTTAGGTTCTGTTTGTACATCATGTGTATGATCACTCTAGCTCTATCCCAACTTGCATTTGGTGATGCAATGGTAATGAGTCTGCTAAAAATGAATAATAGTAATGATTCAAATCAAACATTCTGATCCCACAAATGTGCAACACTAGTGATATTGTCTAGAGAAGTGGCCCACCGATCACCCCTTCCCGTGATTTTCATTTATAATAAAATCTTTTGAAATACACGAAGCATCGGTGCCATTATTGTTTTCTTTTTCTTTAAGAAAAACAAAAATATAATTCGATTAGCAAGAGAAATTGTTATATGAGTGGAGTATATACACTAACTGAATCTAGATTATTAAAATTGATGGGTCTCACATGGATCTCAAGTCGTTGCCATCAAATCTGATTGTTCAATTTAGCATTTCACGTCAATCATTTCTTGTGTCATCACGCGAAATGTGCAGCATGTCAAATCGTAATCTATAAGATTGCCTTGACTTGTCAATAAAATTTCCTAGTGCAATAGTTGGGCGGGATCTATTCTATCAATCTGATCACCAATAAAAGCTGAAAGGGGGAGAAAATGGGGGTGATCGAAGTGTGCCGCTCAAAAAGTCAAAAAGGAGACAAAGACACCATGAGAGATCCATTCAAGATTTTCCAGCAATTCATTTGCCTCTTTAGTCTTATGTTTCTTGTTTTGCCGCTTTCAACAAGACTAAGTTTACATTTTTTTTTATACTAGAATGGGGGAGGTACATCTCGACAGCCCCCATGATAATTAGGGATGTTCCACATCTGTCTGCGTCTAGATCTTATCATAGACCTTTCAGCTTAGAGGCCCGCCCGAGCTTCTGTGGTCCGAAAGTCACCTTTAAGCGGGCTTGGACAAGACTTCTAGCTATAGAGGCCCGGCCCAACCCAATAATGTTGTGCATAAAAATTTTATTGTGGGCAAACTTAGGCAACACTCTAGGTCCGATCTATTAGCTCAGCTTAACTCGAACCCGCTCATTGATCATCTCTACTTGTGGCCCATGAGCTGTCAGTTTATACCCCATCCTCATGGGGTATAAGAGGATCCTAGCTCGTGTTATCTCATATTATATCCAACTTAATCCTAATTTTAACCCAAAAATTGCCGAATGTTGGTGTGTTGCAAGACATTTGATCCTTCGGAGACTTGATCATTTGGAGACAAAGAAAACAAGATCGTCAAAAATGTAATTTAATTGACAATTTTCGACAATGGCGATCAAGATCCATTTTACAACGAGGACGAACTTTAGTATGTCAGAGAATTACCACCTCCCTTCACATGTAAGCCAACATATTCGGTCCTCAAATTCCACAGAAAATTCCGGAGTCACTGGGTTTTGTCTGCTCCATTGGAGACCGGGCGATGCTGAGTACTTATTAGAACACATGTCAAATTGTCATCCCTAACCATTTGAGACATAGCCTACTTAGTATTTACTTCAAAATGATTTGAGTAATACCTAGATACTGTAGTTGGTCAAAAAGCAAACACCTTAGACAAAGAGTACCCTATCACATCACCTCTCAAACCACGTTGAGCCGCAAGTCACGTGAGAAGAATCGCGCACCAATAATATCGAGTGCCTTACTACTATGATATCATCCTGCCACTCACATTTCAAAAATCGATCTGTTAAATGTCAGTAAGGAAAGTTATGCCAGCACATGGAGAAAGTTTGATTGGCCGGGTGATACCACGTGTTATCGAGAAATTCCAAAGGCAAGCAAGCATAGCATGCAATGTGCTACACTGAAAACCTATGAATTAGGGAAAAAAAAATCTGGACTGTGACATAAAGCAGCGTTCGAAAGTCAACCTTCCGGGACAATATGAGAGAATTTTCCCTATCAAAGCTGGTTCATGTGAGGACATGATTCCTCGTTGACGAAAATTGTCAAGCTTGGGCAGGCATTTAGTCCACATAAGGGGGAAAAACTCGATCGAAGGTTTACTATTCTTTTTTCCCAGCAAACCCCAAGATGATGAAAGTCTAAAAGAGATGCCAAATCTAGGTTACTCATGAAGCTGATTGAGGTTGTTAGATGCAGGTAGCTCCCATCATGGCGCTCTCGGTGCGGACTTGGATCTGCCGACTAAAATTCTTTGCATGGATGGGTTCATTGAAATAGACTGATCTCCATTATTGATCTTGTCGGCCCCACATGTGGAACTCACTTAATCAATAGTGGAGATTGACCCGATCCATATGGATCTTGGTCCAGGGAAGACTGATTCTATGCTGACGGTGGGTTAATCAAAAGTGAGAAATCCTTACCTGTCTTTGACAATATTGAACGTTGCTACGAAAGGCCTGCCGTTGTAATACTAGGTTCCATATCATATATAGTTTAGAAGAATTAAGGGAGAGAGAGATGCATTTTACCTCCTTCAATTTGAACACAACATTAGTTTGTTGCACGATGTTTAACATTGGGTCATTAAAGCTTGAATCCTGAGTTTTTTTTTCTTGAAAAGAGTCTCCCTAGCTTACATGCTTTCGTTCCCTAGTCATCTGTTTAATGTGACTATGGATATATAATTTTTATGTTTGAATTGAAAAACTCGTTTTACGTGCTAAACATGTGTTGAAAAATGTGTTTCAGATGTATCATAAAACTCATTTTTTTAACATCTTAAACGAGTGAGACCTAGTACTTTTCAAATAAGTTTGTAGCCTTACAACTTTTTTTCCTCCTAAAAATGCGTGATTCAGTTTTATTTAGGCAGAATTTGGGAAAAGTTTTTGTCAACCTTTACAAGAAGTTGATGAAACTCGGGGATTGAAAAAACGACGGAAACTGCTGAAAAAGTGGACAAAGGCAGCACACAAGATTTTTTTAGGAGACAAAGTGAGATTTGACCAATTTTAAAGGAGTAAAATGGAATTTAAGATAATTTATGCACTAGTTTTCTTTTATTAAGCAAGCAAGATGGTTTAACAAATCATGTAGACTTTCTAATTATTAAGTATATTCCATATCACTTAACATAGTTATAATATGCCTTACTTACATGTAGTCTCCCTCCACCTAATAGTTTAAAATTTTGAGTTGAACTTTCTGATATCGTATTAGAGTCAGTTCTCCCAATGTATTAGGTTGGACTTTCTAATATAATATCAAAACACAGGTCGAGAATTAATAACCCAACACTCGCCTCTTCTCTCAAATTCATTGTCCGAGGTGGGTTCGCAACAACTAGCTCGTAGAAAGTAGGAGCCCTACCCATTTCGCAGTAATTGAGCCGAGTCGTGCACTTGTAAAGGATTGGCTTACGTCCGAGGAAGAGTGTTAAGTATAATCTGGCACCGTTTGAATGTGGTTACCATGTGCGTTATCCATATGTATTTGCTCCACCTTAGCTTAAGTTTTTGACCTGCTAATTCTCGTAATTTTCCTTTATCCCCTATAAAATTGTCTAAAGAGTTTTCAGTTTTCTTAAGAATGATCGAGAGAGAGAGAGAGTTATCGTTACCTAACTGCTCACAATCACAGCTGGTCAGATGTGCAGAGTCAATACACTTGAAAGGAAAGAGAAGGAATAGGTTCGTCCAACAAAAATGCTTGAAAGGGAAAGTTTGGATGCGAATGGATTGAAGAATTGCTAAGCTAATTTCAAAGGGCGGTGATTTTTTTTTTTTTATCGGATAAAGGTAGGTGATTGAGCTCCTCGTTCTCCACCATTTTCTTATTTTACTTTTCGTGCACTCCGAAATGGGGTGCTTGAAAAAACACACGGTGGCATTTTGTCATTTATAGGTTTTTTTTCTCTATAAAAAATTTAATAAACATATCTCAATTCGTGACACTTTTGAACTAATTGTGTCATGTCGTGTTGGAATTTTTCTCGGTGAATTTTAATCACGTTTAAGTCGCGATCTTGTGTTGTGACGAGATCCGTCGGCTCTATTTGAATGTATAGGGTTGACAAGTCACAACCTTATTCGCACAATGTCTATACAACCGGGGGTACAGGTTAGCAAGTTGGTTATATAGACACTGTATGAAGCACAGGCTGACCCGCAGGAAGTCGAAACTTCCCCTCTGGTTATCCTAGGCACGGCAAGCTACTAAACCTTGTCTACTCGGCGATAGCCAACCGAAGTTAATGTGGTGTCTACCTTCACCACCCAAGAAGCCCCCTAAGTTCCGTCCAAATTTTTTTTGTCCTTGGAGAGTGGGAATACAGAGAGAACTTGCATGGAGGAGCCTCCCCCATATCAAAAAGCCCCTTCCCCTATTTTATCTTGAGTCTTTTAAGGTCTTGCTCAGGACCAAAGGTAGGTGATTGAGCTCCTTGTTTTCCACCATTTTCTTATTTTACTTTTCGTGCGCTCTGAAATGGGGTATTTGAAAAAACAAACGGTGGCATTTTGTCATTTATAGTTTTTTTTCCTTAAAAAAAATAATAAACATATCTCAACTCGTGCCACTTTTGAGCTAATCATACCGTATTGTGTTCAAATTTTTATCGGTGAATTTCAATCATGTTTAAGTCACAATCCCGTGTCGTGACAAGATCCGTCAGCTCTATTTGAACGTATAGGGTTGATAAGTCACATCCTTATTTGGATCAACGCATACAATGGGGATCTAATTCTAGCAACGCAATTTGTCACGAGAAAATTTGATATGAGATGATGACTAATGCTAATAAGCTTATTGTGATTGCTACACAAACGGGTTATATTATCCTCTCTATTCTTAATTAGAGGAAAATCCTTTAACCATACATTGATTGATGGGTTAGAGGTTATGCACATCACTCATAAATTATTTAGTTAAAATATATATTTACTAGTTAGAACCGACAAAACAACATATTTTCTTGATTAGACTAAAAATATTAGTCTATTTCTGGGATCGAAATAGTGCAATTATTGTTATACTAGACGTTAGCAAATTCTAATTATAAAAAAGTGAACAAAAATTTTAAACGTGCTAAAAGCTTTTATCAATGCGAGAGGTGTCATGGTAATGAAATGCGGCTACGGTTGAATTTGCAGTTTCGTCGTCCACAAAATTTTCAAAGGTGCTAATAGCTCTTACCTTTCGTGGCCAAGAATAAGAAATATATGTTTTAAATAGAAGAGTCTTTTGGTCCCAAAATTTCATTCTTTTAATCTAAAACAATGGAATATATGGTAAAATTAACTACTCTTCCATAGCAGTAAATAAATTATATGAAAACAACATTTATATATTTTGAATATGCTATATAGATTTCAATTTTTCATTATTTTCATTTCGTTTAGAGCTTATTTAATCGGATCAAGAAATAAGAAATAAAAAAAACATAAATATGAATAAGTTACGCTAATTTATCAATTTAATGTTTTCATAACAAATTATTATATAATTGAATCAAGTAAATAAAGATTAATTTCTTCACGTAATGTAGTTGATATACTTTTTATTGTGCTAACATTTGGTTGGGTAGATTCATACATTTTTCTTATTTTACTATTTTACTTTAATAAGTTGAATCTTTTCCTTAAAATCAATTTAATGATCATCATTAAATAGAGCTAGTTATTTGTTAACTAAATTTTATCGTGTAATGAAATAAAATTTATACTCAGTTATAAATAATTTAATAAGAAATATTAATTTCTTATTTACTAGTATCGAGGCACGTGCTACGTGTGCACATGATTGTCGGCGAATTATGAATGGAGAGAAGAGGATTTTTGCCTATAAGAAACTGTTTTTATTTTTAAAAAAAGAACTTTTTATGTAAGTATAACCAAACGACATCGAAGAGTTGCATGTTCCACAAATTGCTATAGGAGAGTCGAATTACTATTCTACCCAAGTTATTAACTAGTTTCTACCTAAATAAATTTGATAGGTTTTGTTTTTGGTCCCTTTGGAGGACAAAGTAAATTATTATTTTCATGCTAAGTGCAGAAGGGAAAGCAAAAGGAAAAAAAATTTGAAGTATATTAAGATAAAAAATTGTAGCAATTAATGGATGATTAATTTTGCTAAGGTGTAATTATTAAACATCCATACACGCTTGATCAAAATTGGAGGCTAGTTTGATCAATCAACTTAAAATAAGACTTGTTTTAGCTAAAATATTGGTGTGAAAGTAACTCCATCCTCAAGAAAAGAGGCGGTGTTTTTCTTCCTTTGGCTGCCAAAAGTGACCTGTGTGTGATATGTACACCTACGACAACAGAAAATATTAAAACTTTTGCTAAGAATCAAGAATACCCAATAAACGAAAGTGTTAATACCACAAAAAACCCCCAAACTGATGCACTTGTAATAAATTTACTCAAAACTAATTTTTTGGCCATTAAAAACCTCAAAATGGTATACCTATGACAAATTTATCCCTTATTTGTTTCCGTTAAATTTTATCGTCAAATTGCTGAGTTGAATGACACGTGACAATTGACAGGTGTATTGGTTTGGGGTTTTACCTTCTGTTTGTTACGGGTATACCACTTTGCTAATTCAATTTAATATAAACTAACGGAAGTTAAATTTATCACAAGTGTATTAGTTTGGGCTTTTTGGCAGTAAAAAAAATTAGTTTATTGTAAATTTGCCATAAGTGTATCAGTTTAAGATTTTTCGTGATATTAACACGCTTAATCAAAATTGGAGGCTAGTTTGATCAGTCAACCTAAAAAAACAGAGTTGATAAAAAAAAAAGACTTGTTTTAGTCAAAAAAATGATGTGAAAGTAACTCCATCAACAAGAAAAGAGGCGGTGTTTTTCTTCCTTTGGCTCCGAAGGTGACCTATGATATGTACTCCTACAACAATAAAAAATATTAAAAATTTTGCTAAGAATCAAGAATACCTAATAAACGAAAGTATTAATATTAGGAAAATCCCTAAACTGATATACCTATAGTAAATTTACTCAAAACTAATTTTTTGACCACAAAAAATCCAAAACCGATATATATGTGACAAATTTACCCTTTATTTGTTTCCGTTAAATTTTACCGTCAAATTACTGAGTTGGATGATACGTGGCAATTAACGGGCATACCAATTTAGAGTTTTACACAAATTTACCAATTTGTAATTTTTTTGTGGTATTAATCCAACTTAACAAAGGATATATTTGTCATAATTGTATCAGTTTAGAGTTTTTGGTGGTCAAAAAATTAGTTTAGAATAAATTTATTATAGGTGTACCTATTTGGGGTTTTGATGGTTAAAAAATTAGTTAAGAATAAATTTGTTATAAATATATTAATTTAGGATTTTTCGTGATATTAACCCTCGAGGAAATAAACAAACATTATTATCATAATAAGATTATATGCTTCCTAGTGACGTGTTCTTGCCACTCGCCTACATTAATAAAAAAACAAAAAAAGTACACGACAAGGTGAATCCATATGCAACACACTTTGTTTCATAAGTGCACAATCCACTATAATTATATAGTATTACTCACATTGGTAAAGTCGAAAAAAGACTATATCTACATTGAGGTCAATAGTAATTAGTGACCCTTTTAGAAAATAGAAACTGTGGGTGAATAGCCTTCACCCCTTTCCTCCTACTGCGGCCGCTCGGCCATCATCCACTGTGGCGGCACCACCATTCTACGGCTCATGTCGGATATACATCGAATCGAAATCTAAGATTTCTTCAAATGAGGGGAAAGAAGAAAGAAGAAAGAAGAAAGAAGAAAGAAGAAAGAGAGCTGGTTTAGAATCATAGGCTCCAAAAGTATATTCGGTATATGGTGGTTTAGGAAAAGGTCAGCTTCACCACATTGTATCTCCCAGGCTTGGCTGGTCCACCATCATGTCCATTTCGAAAATCGATTTGCCCTGGGAGGCCATGAGCCGCGAGGAGGGCGACCCGCTGTTGCTCGGGCTGCCCTGGTTCGGGCCGTGGTTAGACAGGGTCGCGTTCTGCCAGACCCGGAGGTGCACCACCTCGGCCTTGGCCTGGGCGAGCTGGCTCTGGAGCATGTCGATCTGCTGCTGGAGAGAAGATATGGCCCCAACGCAGCCGTAGACCGGGTCCCGTACGCGAGCGTTGGCTTCATAGACCATGCTGCTCACGGCGTCTCCGCGCTGGTGCACCGGTAGATCCTGGGAAGTTTCTCTCGCACAAGTGAGTCAATGATCACACGCACATGGTGATGCATGACAATGCATTATAGAGCTTAATTAATTTGAGTCAACTTTATGACTAAATAAATTTAACGTTCTTTTGGAATTGCTTTACGAACTAGAACATCTCATGCAAACATCAAGAAAAATCAAAATTAAATGACTTGAGATGGAACATATTAACTTAAGACATTCTTCAAAGTTTAAACCCAAAAGAAGATGATGGGGATATAAATTCAAAGAAGTATTTCTTTAATTTTTCGAAAAATTAATCTAAACTTCGAAAAAAAAATTACAAAAGTAACACTTGTATCAAATTCCATGGACAACTACAGATTAAATCTACAGCGTAGACTTAGATTAAAATTGGTTTTTTTTTTGTAATTTTTTCCTCTGTTTCTTGCCGACAAAATCGAGGATTTTATGAACCGTGGGAGTTCAACTTTTGCCGACAGTGGGCGCACGGCATTATATGGGGAACTTCTCGGGTGATTGGTGGAAATCATTTGTCCTCATACCGATTGAATAATCTTCACTGTTGTAATTCTCCTGATTTACGAAAGTAGAGCATATTAAATTGAACTCGTGACGACGCAGGTCGATAAACCGGATGTCCGTGTCTTATTATTATTATTATATAAAAGAGACTATTTATGCGTGGCCCGCACCACGTGTAAGTGGATACTGAAAAGTTACTGTCTTCGGAATTTTCTATGTTCGCAAATCAAATGGGACCCCAGAGAAAAATCTAGAAGTGGAATGTCGAATTTTCTTGCGAGAGAATGCTGTTGTTTTTGGTTGGAAACGGCTTCACGTGATCCAATAAAAATGGTGAAAATGTAGAAAAAGGTTAGGATCTAGAAACCTAATCTGAATAATTTACTGGCGTATGTGTGTGGACCGACCCTTTTTCTACGTTCTCTTTTGTGCTTTGTTGTTTTTTTCTCTCTCGAAGGGCACTTGTCCTAGCAACAAACTGTCAAAAAGGTGAGGGTTAACAATGAATGGGACATCAAAGATGAAGACATATGGTCCTGAAACTTCTTTTGATGTACCTGCTTTGTCATGATGTGTGTATGGCTTTAGGCGTTTTTCAAAAAAGCTATTCCCAACAAGATAAAGAAAATTGGGTTTACTTCCCCCTTTTTCTTTCTTTTGATTAGTATGCAGGAATTTTTAGAGTCGACCGAGAACAAAATTGCTGCCCGTGAAATTTTGTAAGATCACTATCAACTACTCTGAAAATTTAAATTATTAAATGAATGTGATCTACTAATTAAATATTATAATACTTCCTTTTACAAGTAAGTTGGACTTTGTACAATACGGTAAGCAAATAAGGAGTGGGACCTTTTCTTCCGATACCGTGTAAAATTTTGTGAGATTACTTTCAATTATCTTAAAAACTTTAAACTGTTAGATGAACGTGCGATTTGAATATAGAGCGTGAAATCATGTTTTTCAAAAAAAAAATCGAACAGTGGGAAAAGAATTGAGATTAAAGTTGTATCTAGAGAGAGAGATGACTTTGAACCCTTTATCAAAATGACGCGAGCGAGATGATTATATCTAAACATTTGTTGAAAAAGGTTGATGCGAGTGGCATCAAATGTGCTTATGTGGACCTTGGTACGGAAGCTGGCAATTAAGTAGAATGTCCCTAAGTTTACTAGTTAAGCAATGTCAGAGACATTTTAATAAGAAAGTTCACCCAACTTGTATTATTTATTGAGTGTTAAGATAATTCTTTTGACACGTATGTTTGAACAAGTCACGCTCTGTAAATAGGATGGCACATAAAGTAGCTCTTATTGTTAATTTATGGGGTTCATATTTTGCATCATATGAATACAGTCTTCTTCTATCTAATGACTTAAATTTTTAAATTGGACATTCCGAAATGATATCATAACTTGATTTTTACTTGTGAAACTCCATATTGATCGATTTCAAATTGTTGGTCTATGGGGTTTATTTTTCCTTATATGAATATAGTTTTCTCTCACTTAATGGCCTAAACTTTTAATTTCAACGTTCTAATAATACATGTACTCAAGCCCTATATAGTTTTCTGTCTTGTCTGTTGTGTCTGTAGAAACTTGTTATCCTATACACCTAGCTGGTGGACTTTAGTGAGCCTACCACATGTCTCTAGTAGCTCCTATTTTTTTTTATAGGTGCAGATTAAATCTCTCAAGTTATAAGAGTCAAATCAATCCCTCTCATGTCTAAATCTTTTACCCCGGGGGAGACAAAACTAAACCTTGGGAGAATTATATAGAAAAACAAAATTATTTGGTTTACGATCATTGGTTATCTCTCCACAAACCGCGTATTACCACCATAAAATAAAAGGAGAAAAGCGGACCATAAGGAGAAAAAGTTAGTGAAAGGACCTAAAGCATGTAGCTAATCCTCATGAAAAGCAATGCAAGAAGCAAAGAACTATACTAGTAGCTCAACGCTTCGCGCGAACCTTCTGCTTAAAGAAATCTAAGATACATCAACGATTGTATGGAACAAGTAACACATGATCTTACAGAGATGAGGTGCATAACCTATCACATTATGTAAACTTGGTGAAGTCAGAGAGTTTGAGTGGAGTGGGGAAAAGAGAAAAAACAAGGGGGGCGGGGGTGGAGGGGAGGGGATGAACCTGTAACATCTTGTTGACATTGCTGGCGCCGAAGACCTTGTGGACGTTGGCGAACTTGTGGGGCTCGTCGGCCGGGAAGTACGGGGCGAACACGCAGTCCTGCGCGCACCTCCTCCGCAGCAGCTTGCACGCCGCGCACGGCGACGGCGTCCCCTGCTTCCTTCCCCCGCTGCTCTCCTTCATTCCTCCTCTTCTCTGGTCTGAGTGCGCGCTCAGCTTTGCTTGCTTGGTTCTGCCTCTATGCGTGTGTGTGAATGGGGTTGATATGTTTTGCCCTTTAGGCTCAGTCAAAGTAGCAAAGACAACAGGAAGTTGAAGGAAACAAAGAAAGGGAAAAAGGGTAGGGGGAGAGGCGCAGAGGGAGTTTGAGGGAGGGAGGTGGGATTTATATGTATATATAGGAAGGATCACCTGAGCAATGCCCCACTCACCTCCTCTCAAGTAATACAAAAGAAGAGCAAAGGATGAGCGCGCAGCAGGGAGAATTTTGTGTCGAGGGCGACATCAGGGCACACAGCCGTGACACCTTTTGACAATTTTTCTTTAGCGATATAATGACTTTTCCCTCTCCTTTGTTGATGTTTTGCCCCACACTTTGGATTTTTTTTCCCTTTTTCTTTTTGTTTTTCTCTTTTTAATTCTTTTTGCGATTGACTGGGGAACGGCGGGCGTGGCCGAAGGAAGAGAAGGAGAGAGAGAGAAGGAGAGATGGTCGAGGTGATTCGACGACCGTGGCCGATTTTGCGTGAGGAGACTATCATCTAGTCGAGGCGGAGATTGTGCGACAATGGATAGATTGATCCCGTCCCTTATCCCTCTATTCCATCTCGATATCTTAACTTGACATGTGTCAATTCGTACCTATTAAATACGAAAGACAAAAAATATTAACTAAACACACTCCCCTCGCCCCATGTTTCTCTATATTATAATAAAATTACTGATACTGATCGAAAAATATTAAGATTTTTGGCAAAATCTTGATGCCTTTAACTATATGGAGGGTGCTAACTCTTCGATAGCTCGAGTTGTCGTTAGTTATGATTATAAATGAATTGTCATTTGGAAAAGCGGCTTGGGTGCGAGGATCTCTTTCTATGATAAATTTTTAATGAGCAAGTTTTCTAAATTAATTTGGTATGACTAAGACATATGACATCCCCCTCCCAATTTTAGTTTCTCCTTTTCATTTTTCCTTTTTATTTCCAGAGTTTTGTAGATTATTGGTATTAGTTGTTCGAATATGTTTAATTTTGGTAATTACCAACGTTGACTAGTTGGTACTGGAATGGCTAGCCGGTGGATGACTAAATATAGAGAGTTGGAGAATCTCATAAAGTGAAGGCTTCATAGCCTTAGAAGAGTACTATCGAATCTTAACGCCTCCTCCTATAGCTACTCTTATGATTTTTCCAATCAAAAGGCTCCTTTTTTACTATTGCTCTAATATGCTTACATTTTAGATCTAAGCATGCCCTTAAAATGTTTTGCATGACTTCTAGGACGTTAAAATACGGGGGTATTTCTTAGGGTGAGGGAAGAAAAATCATCTCCCAACTTGTAAGGCGGGGTGTGCAGGCATTAATACGTTAAAATAAGGAATGTATCCGTAGGGCCCGCTGTCACTACATAGTAAATGGACATGTTGCAGAGGCCCCCAATATGGATTTTGTTTTAAATTGAAACAAATAACACTGCACATGATTGAATCCGTACCTTCTCTCTCTCTCTCTCTCTCTCTCTCTCTCTCTCTCTCTCTCTCTCTCTCTCTCTCTCTCTCTCTCTCTCGTGGTGTTTAGGGTAGATTTTTCATGGGAGAATTGCTCAAAAAGTCCTAAGCCTATTGTACGACCAACAATCACTCCCAAGCTTTCCGATTTGACTAATGTAGTCTTAAATCTTTTGGCAATTTTTTTAAGAAATCTATCCAGCTAATTTAAGCTGAAAATAGTTGACATGGTGTCTAGTTAGCACCAGCCATACCACAATCGACAATTTGATGTGTCTGACAAGGCTCAAAACGACGTTGTTTTGAGATTTTTTGAAGTTCTTTTATTTTTCCTTTTCTTTTATTATTATTTTTTTCATTCCATTTTCCTATATTTCTAATCGGCAGGGTTGCCCAAGCCAAGTGATGGTTGGCGAGCCATAGGCGAGGGTTGCCGGTCATCATTGAGACCTTGGCGACTCGGCTGGCTAAAAATCTGAGAAGATGAAGAAAAAAAATGAAAAAAGGAAAGACAAGAAAAAAAAATTGAAATTTTTTCTCGGAGCAATGTCATTTTGAGCCCCAACAGACATGTTAGATTCTCGGTAATGCCACGTAGGACAGCCGGCTTCCATGTCAACGAATCAATTAAGGGTCATATAATAAGTTTACGACGTTTTAGACATTTTTCCCTATTTTTCATTAGTGTGTTTGAGGTTTTGTAATCTTTTGCTTAAAACCCACAAATTAGATCGTACGACAACGACCACAGAAACAGAAAGAGGCCTCGAGTGTGTAAGGATAGTAGCTAATTGTTGCTTAAGTGGCTACTGCCTAATCATGAAAATTGTCCAAAAATTCATAAATGTGCTGCACTTTTGCCAAATCTATCATAAATATTTTAATTATGTCAATTGAATCCTAAATATTTTCACATTTTGCAATTGTGTCCATCCTACCAATTTTAGCAGGAAATCATTGACGTGGACACCGACTATCCTATGTGACACGGCTGGTGTTGACGTGGATAAATTTTAATAATATTTTAAATTTGTTCTTTTCTTCCATTTTCCTTCTTTACTTTTACTTTTTTTTTTCCTTTTCTCTTCTTTCTTTATTTTTTTTTTGTTTTTCCCTCCGCCGGCCCTCGCCGAGTCTCATCAATGGCCAATGACAAGAAGGAATATAGATGAAAAGAAAAAAAAAAGGAAAATACAAAATTAATAAAAAATCCAAAAATATTAAAAATTATTAAAAATTATTCACGTTAACGTCGGCCATGTCACGCAGGACGGCTGGCATCCATGTCAGTAATTTTCAGCCAAAATCAGCCAGATGAACTCATTTGGCAAAGTGTGAAAAAACTTATGACTCAATTGACACAATTGAATTGGCATAAGTGCAGTTGGTATAGGACTTTTTGGACGATTTTTTCCTTGCTCGATGAAAATGGAATAATCGAATCTCTTCTTTATATGCACAGCCCTATTAGTTGTCACAAAGAACCTCAATCGAAGGTTGTTTCCTTCCTCAGTCAAGAGAGCGAAGCAGAGCCGAGAGCGATAGTCGTGGCGGGGCCGAGGGTACAGATGGCGCTCGGATGCAAATGACGATCATGGGTGGTCGTGCGAGGACGGTGGGAAGATGAGGAGTTGTGGGCGATTGGGGGGGTTTTTCAAAGGACTACAAATTGGTCTTTTCGGTCATGCGAACTAGTCCAATGATGCAAAGATGCATCTTTAACAGATGGATGAAAAGTGATGAATGCTCTATAAATGATTTGGAAAATATTTTCTTAAAAAATTGACGTTTATATTGCTAACAAAAATAAACGAATGAAAAGTGTTTCACTGCCCCATGAAATTATTTAGACGTAAATTATTATCGATAATGAAAATATTTTTCAGTGATTAATTATTTCAAGCGATATAATCGATTATTTAAAAAAAATATTTTTCAAATCGTTCATTTTCCGTGAAACAAGAACCAAATTGTTGCGGAGCAAAGTCGAGAACAGTTGTTGAGGCGGTATTAAGAATACGTACAGTGCTTGAAGGCAGATGAAGATAGCGGGTTTTAGTGATGGGAAGATAAGGGGTTGTGAGCGATTGGGGGTCCTTAAAGGAGGACAAATTGATCTTTCCAATAACGTGAATTTGCCCTGAGGAGGCGAAGTGATAAAATTATTAAGGGTGGGGCTATTTTGCGGAAATGAATGATTTGAAAAATATTTTTCAAAAAATAATCGCTTGAATTATCTATGAAAAGTAATAAACGAAAAATATTTTCATCATCCACGAAATTATTTAGATATAAATTGTTACTAACAATAAAAATATTATTCATTGACTAATTATTTCAGGAGATACAAGCAATTCTTTTTTGTAAAAATTTTTCTAAATAATTTATTTTTCACGAAAGAAACGGAGCCTAAAATTAAAATGGGTTATATGTATTTTGCCCTTTTGTTTTATGAGTTTCGTGACAACTTCCTTCCATCACGTCTTTGATTGATAGGTTTCCAGTGTGGACATCACCCATATATATATATATATATATATATATATATATATATTTAAGGCTGATGATATTTATACTTGTAAGCAATCGGTCACAAGGTTAGTTGGAGAAATTCTCCAAACAGGGTGGGCGGAAAATAGGCTAAGTATTTAAAAAAAAATGCATGAACTTATACTTGTTGAACAAAACTATCCTTCCTTTTCAAAAACTAACATACATTGTCGGTAAAAATAACTCAGTTCAAACACCCTAACTCTTTCAAATTTTGGGCTGCTTTTTTTTTTTTTTGGTCTCTTTTTCTTATAATATTGAAATGGATCAAGTGTTTGATTTAGAAAACTCAAAAATGGTATCATTTGGTTCAAAAGATGTGGCCTCGTGTTGCATTGCCGACATGTATATAGTATACATCAGCGCCGTTAACCACATCAAATGCCATTTCATCTAAGTATGGATGGAAAACTCAAAGGTTCGTACTCGTGCTCCTCAAGTGAAACTTCGTACATTTTTGTAGGACCTTCAAAAATTGAGAATATTTATGTCATGAAGGCAAAAATTTATGAGTTTTTCTAAATAATTGGCCGAGAAGAAGATGACCCTTGTCGGTGATGTTTATAATTTTCATCTTTGTACCTTTCAATGGTCTGAAATGTACGGCTTTACATCATTATGTAACAGAAATGGAGCGGAAATTAAAGGAGGCGCACGTATAATTAAATTTTTTTTCCTCTCCTTTTTGCTTGGACCTATGTCACGCCACGCAAAAGCATGCATGCGGGATTTATTAGATCACGCACAATAATTTTATACTTTAAGGATTGAAAAAAAAGGGAATTTAACATCATCATTAGTTGTTAGAAAAAGGAAAATTAATGTTTTTAAGAAAAGGGGATGTCCAGGGGACAAACCGCCTCATAATGATGAGGTGCTCAATGGCATGGGTCTTGGGATCCAAATCAATAATCATTGTCTGAGTCAACCCTCACCTGCGTTTTGGTCAATCAGTGTGCTTCCCTCCCTTGCAACAGTGAAATCGATTAGCTCTCCGCACTCGTTCAACAGACCTAACAGCCTCTCATGATGATGGCAAGGAATTGGCAAAGATCGAAAAGGTGATGAAGGGCAAAAATAAACAAACAAGTGAAAGGAAAGCTCATCTGTCGGGTGAGTCCATGCACTATATATATATAGACAAACACACATCTATACTAAAAGGGTCATGTTAACAAGTTCTTTGAATACATTTATGCATAATAAAGATGTATTTTCGTGTTGCATAAAAACTTCATTTTAAAATGACAAGCTCTTTATTTTAATATTTTTAACCATTCACTAAACTTGTCAACAAAATCGTTGTTAAAAATGTTGCGATGGCCGGGCTTAGATTTGTGTGGACCAACCTTTTTCTTCAAATGGTGACCTTCTTGCTGCCGGGAATCCTGCGAACATGTGAATTGAGTTCAACCCTTTAGATGAGTCCAACTTTGAGCAAGGATTGATAGATGTCTGTGATAGTTGAGTGCTTGTCAATGCATTAGGAAAGTCGGTATGGATGATGAGCATTATGATTTGGTTATGGCTGTCGAGCTGAGATGGAGAATTGTCAAATTACATCTCGAGTTTGAATCAATGAATAAAACCCGATTCGAAGCCTGACCACGTGATTTAAATTCCGAAAGTCTTGATTGGTACTTTTGGTTAACTGTACCTATGAAACAATAACAAATCCTTGTTAGAGTTGGATTCTCAGTTTGAGTCGGCTAAAGGGATTTTCTATTTTGGATAATGATGTGGGCAAAGTCCCACATTGGACAACTAAGCATATATTCTGGGACTTATAATAGGTTGGGTTTTATCCTGGCAAGCTACATTTTCGGGACAAGCTTCCCCTCCTTGTGGTAATGCATCAACAAGGTATCAGAGTCACTCCTTTGACACCCACCTTCTGGCACTTTATCCTTGAGGTTGCGGTCCCTTGGTGGTGGCTCGAGGCTACGTCCTCGGGGCTATTCTACAATGTCGCAGAATCTTGAAGGGAGGGCAGATGATGCAAGCAAAGTTCCTCGTCGAGCAACTAAGGAAATATTCTAGGACTTATAATGATTTGAGTTCCTTATCTCGGCAAACTAGTTTTTTAGGATGAGTTCTTCCACTCCCGTGGCAACGTATAAACATGGTATCAGAGCCACTCATTAAATGCCCACTTTCTAGCACTTTATCCTTGAGACTGCAATCCTTTGGTGATGGCCAAGGCTACGTCCTTGGGGCCATTCTGCGAGGTCGTAGAATCCTTAAGAGTGGAAGGATGATGTTGGCAAAGTCCCAAGTCGAGCAACTAAGGAGATATTCTAAGGCTTATAATGGGTTAGCTTCCCTATCCTGGCAAGCTAGCTTTTCGAGATGAGTATCCACCCCTTGTAGCATCAGATACGGAGGTGGATTTTGGTGTTTTCTCTCCATGAGTTTTTTGACGAAGTTCTATGAGATAATATTTATGAGTTTTGCTTTGGGTGTAATCTAAAATTGCGGAACACTTGAACAATTGTAACTCTATAATTTTTTGGATTCATAGTGAGTTCTTTTGTGCAGTTGGCTCTCACGATGAATTAGATACTGAAATTCGAATCAAATCATGTGAAACTTTGGCGTTCCTCGTAGTTCCTCGTTGATTTTTTTGTTAGCTTCCACTTTATTTCACAACAATTTCCTTTACTTTATACCAATTTTTTCCATGGAACTAACTGGCAAAAAGGGA
Source organism: Syzygium aqueum (assembly GCA_031216185.1). Lineage (NCBI taxonomy): Eukaryota > Viridiplantae > Streptophyta > Magnoliopsida > Myrtales > Myrtaceae > Syzygium > Syzygium aqueum. Next base: position 14,616,494 of record CM062235.1, on the reverse strand, counting down.
ATGAAGGACAAATATTAATACTAGTTTCCATCTACGTCATCAACGGCAGCAATGGGACTGTAGTGACGAAGCTCAAAGTCCTCAATAGTTAGCCCCTCTCTCATAGTTCTTTCAAATTTTTTATTATTTTCCCATTCAAGTTGCTACATTATTTTCACTATTTTAAACACCGCAATCCCATCCAATGCTGACCAAACACACATGTAATGTAATGAATTGCATCTGATTTGCCATGTCGATGATTTTTGGAGAAACTGAATAGGAAGGACAACATTAGAATTTCTCCCAAAGGTTCACAACTAAATCGACAAAATTGAAAACTCTATTACTAAACCAACATCCGTACATTAAGTTTATGATCGATCGGACAATTTTCCCGATTAGTTCGATGTCGAAGCAAATTAGCGGAACCTAAGAACCACATTATTCCACACTAAATCATACTTATAAAGCATGTGTGCTTCATGTCATTAACCTAAAAACTTGGCACTTCCCATGATCTCCCATGATTGTGTAACAAACCGTGGGATTGGACTCAATCCCTTTTAATTAGCCGACACAATAATTCAAGAATGAGAATTTTGACCCTTTTTAAATTTGACAAACTCAAAGTCAAATTTGTTCGAGGTGTGACCACAAGAAGTCTAAAAGGCAATGCAATCGAATACGAGCATGCATGTGTAGCTCATGTGCAAACATCGGCATGATTTAGCAGGTCAATTAGGTGAAAAGCAATCATGCAAATACTTTCACGTAAAAATATATATTTTTTTAATTTTTTTCGATTAATTCTTTTAGACAATACCTAAGTTTGGTGCCCTCGTCGGTCAAAATTGTCGAATTAAAGAGGGAGAAGAAAAGAAAGGAAGGTAATTGGCGAGTTCAATGATTTTTCTAGCGGTTGTGGTACGGTTGTAATGATGAGATTGCGAGAATAGTCAACGCCACTCGACACAGTTTCTACCGTTAGGTCTTTCGGTTGGTAAGGAAAAAGAAGAGAGGGAAAGCATGAGGCTCCTACCTCTTTTTCTTTGTATTAATTATTTATTTTTGCAAATAAATGAATATTTTAGTAAATCAAAGTTCAAAGTGAGGGCGACCCACCCGACATGCTTTAATTTTTTTTTTTGTGATTTCTATATTCATTTTTGTTATAATTATTAATATTTTGGCCCTAAAGGAGACCCAACCTGTTGGGAGTTTGCGGTTTCTTCGTCCCTACACAGAACGATGCTTTTCCAACATGACCAGACGCTTTCTGGATATATAAAATCATTATGTACAGTTTAGTTTTTATTTATTTATTATAGATTCGTCGTGGATACACCGGCTGAGTAAAATATTGCTTATAAGGGTTTTACTTTCCTCGGTTGAGCCATTGGTTAAGCCGTTGATACAAGTAGTTAAACTTTTAGGATCCTTGTATTACATGGAACATGAATGATTTAGAAAATAATTTCTTAAAATTGATTGCTTATATTACTTATAAAGTAAATAAACGACAAATAGTTTCATCTTTACAAGAATGTTTATATATAAATTGTTGTAGGTGTTTTTTATTAAATAATTATTTTAAGCGATATAAACAATCATTTTTCGAAAAATGTTTTCCAAAACGTGGATTTTTTCGCAAAAAGAAAAAAAATAGACCCTAACAACTTCCTATCTTTCGAAATTAGCAGCTGTGGATGTGATTTGGGCAAAAGGTCATTTTGCACAACTTGAGTGACGGCAATCCCACCTTTTAGTAGCGTCACATAAGCAACGACCGCTTTAGGGATCACGTTCTAGGGATCGTGGATCCTCTCAATTTACTTGTTTAAAAAATGCCACATGAGAAGTGCAAATATGTTGGAAACAGATGCGGAAAAGTAGAAAACAGAACACAGGGATTTACGTGGTTCGATCACAAGGTGATCTACATCCACGGGCGAGGCAAGACAAATTCCACTATAATCGAAGAGAGTACAATTTTCAGAAGTCGAAAAACGACGACAAGCTCACAGCTAACAAAACTCTCTATCTCTCAATGAGAAAACCTAGCCACAGTATAAAAATAGGGTTCCCGAAAATTTTCTTGGGGGCATAGCCCCCGAACCCCCCGCGCATTGGTTCGCTTCCTCCAGCTCGGGCGATCCGCTTTGGAGATTTGTTCACTTGCTGCGGGTTGGGCCTATCGGCCCAACCCTTCGCGTCGCGAACCAAATCTCAATTTCCTTTCCACTTTCGGGTCGCACAAAAATATGTCGGGTCGGGTCATAAACCGGACCGAGTACATAAAATTCAAGACATATTTAACAAAATCGGATGGTTAATGTTGACCAATATCATCAAATATTCACAAATATGAATTCAACCAACTTGAGGTTTTTATCTTGTGGCTCGAGTTTTACCTAAAATTTGAGCAAGAATCGACTCAAGTTGACATACAAAGGATGTTGAAGTTTGATTATGGGTCAGGCGACCGACAAAAGGTTCGGAAAGTTGAGGAGCTATGGCGGGCTTGAATGTCGCTGGCCAGACATCCGATCCGGAAGATCTCCTCCACATTGGTTTAGGTTGTTAGGCCACTATGGTTGGACGTTCGGAGGCATCGTTTTCTTTGTGCTTTAGCGAAAATTTACGTTCTAAGAGCATAGTTTGCCCTATTTTGAGATGGAGCACAATCACAATTGATACGAGTTTCCTCTTAGGGTTTTCTAGTGAAATTTGGTGAGAGAAGCATAAGAACTTGTGAGAATTTGTGTACTCGGACTTGGGTAACATGAGTATTTGAGCAATTGACTGTAACTCTATAACTCCCAGATTGATTAGTGGATTCTTTGTAGCTAGCTCTCCTTGTTAAGGTATCTACATTTGAACCAAACCACGTATGATGTCCTTATTGTTCTTCGTTAATTTCTTTTTGATAATTATGTCCTCTCACGTTTGGTATTGAATTTGACGGTTTGTTAGTTTTCGTATTATGTCACAACAAAGGTCACTTGCTCAAATCCTACAAATAACATGCAAATTGTTCGGAGTCAAATTAGTTCACACAGGTCAAAAGTTAGGACTTAATCGGTTCATAGGACTTACGAGATGTTTTAGAAGCCTCCGGATAGTCAAGTCTCTGTGCTCGTATTTCTGAATTATAAAAAAAATATGACTAAGCAATTACTCACAAAATATCTAACTCTAACAAGCTATTTTAAATTTCTACCATAGTATGAAAAGGAAATTCAAACATGACTCGACAAATGGAAAATTAAATCGAGAGAAAAAGGTACTTTCTTTTTTCCTTCCAATATTGATTAATTTTTTTTGGCCAATTCGATCCACGTTCCGACAACTAGTTGATTTTTTTGACCAATTAGATATGTACACCGCATGCCATTGTTTTGTCTATATTTCAACACATCCCTTAACTTTAAAATTTGAAAAAATTCCGTGATACACATTCATTTGTAAGTTTTGGCTCACAAAAGCGAGGGATATCTCTCTCTTTGACCACCTTTCAAGAAAAAAAGGCATTTTAGAGTGCATTGGTACTTCTTCTTCTCAAAGCAACAGTTGCTCCAAGCATCAGCCAAGAAAAGCTAGATGTTAAGCAATTAAAAGCTGATTTTTTTTTCATTGGAAAAAAATAAAAGATGATTGTTTTAAAAATACTCCTAGGAAACCCACGAGTATTTGAGCTATTGACTATATAATTCTTCAATTGATTAGTGGATTCTTTGCAACCGGCTCTTCTTATTGAGGCACCTATTGTTGGTCAGACATATGATCTGGAAGATCTCCGCCATATTGGTCTAGGACATTAGGCTACCTCTGATATGGACATTTGGAGGCGTCGTTTTCCTCCTGTTTTAGCAAAAATTCATGCTTTAAGAGCCTAGGTCGGCCAATTTTGAGATAGAACATAATCACAGTCGAGAGGAGTTTTCTATTATGGTTTTCTAGCAAAACTTGGTGAGAGAAGCATAAGAGCTTGTGAGAATTTGTGTGCTCGGACTTGGAAAACACATGAGTATTTGAGCTATTGAAAATAAATCTATAATTCATCGATTGATCAATGGATTCTTTGCAGCCGGCTCTCCTCATTGAGACACCAATATTTGAACCAAACCACATATTGATGTCCTTATCACTCTTCATCAATTATTCCAGTAATTTTGTCCTCTCACGTTTGATATTGAATTAGACAATTTGTTAGTTTTCTTGTTGTTTTACAGCAAAGGCTACTTGCAAAAAAACATGCAAACTATTCTGAGTCAAATCTATCCACACAAGTTAAAAGTTTAGACTTAATTGATTCATAAGAGTGACAAGATGTTTCATGAGCTTTCCATTAGCTAAGTCTCCTAAATTATAAAAAAAATTATGACTAATCAATTAGTCACAAAATATCTAAATCTATTTGACTAAAAAAATGTATATCTAACTCCAACAAGCTATTTTAAATTTCTAGCATAGAATGAGAAGGAAATTCAAACACGATTCGACAAATGGGAAATTGAATTGAGAGAGAGAGAGAGAGAGAGAGAGAGAGAGAGAGAGAGAGAGAGAGAGAGAGAGAGAGAGAGAGAGAGAGAGAGAGAGAGAGAGAGAGAGAGAGAGAGAGAGAGAGAGAGAGTTTTTCCAATACGTGACTAGTTTTTTTGGCCAACTCGATCCACGTTCCAACAAAGAGTTGATTTTATTGAATTGATTAATTTACTAGATATGTACACTACATACCCTTGTTTGTCTGTACTTCCACACATCCCTTGACTTTAAAATTTGAAACAATCCCATAATACACGTTCATTAGTAAGTTTTGGCTCACAAAAGCGAGGCCTATCTCTCTCTCGTTGACCACTTATCTAGATAAACGGCATCTTAGAGTGCATTGGGACTTCTTCTCAAAGCAACGATTGCTCCAAGCATCAGCCAAGAAAAGCTAGATCATAAGCAATTAAAAGCTTAAACAAGTGTTGGGATCCGACTATTTGGACACCTTGCAAGCTCAATAAACAGGTTAAGTCCAAGGCTGGATTTTAAGCTTTTGGCCTATGCAAGTTGTCTTGATTTAGAATACTTTTCATGTAGTTCATGAGATTTAAATAAGTGACCTTTGGTTCTTGAGCCAAAAATCTTCAGACGCCCCCAACAAACTGCGCCAACCATGAGGGTTTTTTTTTTGTTCAGAGACCATGAGGGGTTTAAAAGGTGATTCTGTTAGTAGTCTATAAGGGTTTTTGCAGCTTTTACTATTATAATGCTTATGTCCGGAAGTTTCTTCTAAAAGAAAAATATGTTATCATGTTTACTTTTCTACGAGAGGAAAGCCCATTTTAGGTAGACAAGTCGCGAAAAAACAAATTGTGTCAAATAACATATATGTACTTACAATTTGGTGAGCATTAATCTTTTAGTTTCCCCAAAAGTTTTAGTCAATTTTGCCCTGTGAAAATCAAATTCCATGCAATACTCGCTTAACTTCAAGCCATAAAGCTCGTTTTATTTGTCAACCTTATTTGTCTCTTATCTGGATGTGTCTTTAGGAATATGTTAAAACCCTTTTAATGCTTGAGGAATTTGTAACGCCAAGGTTTTTGACAAAGGGTTCACATGTCTTCCACAAGGTCTTGAATTTGATTCACCTAGTGAGTGGATTTCTGAACAGCTTGTGCTGCGTTTCCTAACTATGGCATATCTCGTGTGGGTAGATTTCTTGGCTACTAATACCTTGGCAAGGCTACATGACGCGTTCGCAAAGCTTGAACCTTTGGGTTGTGGGTTATATAGAGTAGCTATGACTCAAATTAAACATTCCGTAGAGAGTGAAACCTTTATGGTAATATCCAGAGGAGACCGCTAACAATAGTCGCCTCTCCCTACCATTTTCCATTCACTAAAGAAACAGTTCAACAAAATATCGTAACGCCTCAAGCTCCACATTGATTGGCACAGAGGACTTATCTTTTGGCACATAAGGCTCAGACTCAGAAGAAATCACATGTCAACTTCTTTTGAGGATACCTTTCAGAGAATGTAAATCAAAATACTAACAGCAATCACACTAAAGAGCCCGAGAGTATTCAAGACAAGATAGAATAGAAGCTTTCTATTTTCTGCCACTTTCTCAGCAATCCTTGAGCCCTCTTATAATCTGCCAATTCTTAATCCAACCGTTGGATGCAAGACTCTCCTCAGCCGCCAATAGACTGCAGTCGCTGCACAATAAGTCTGCTATCCTTGAACCAAAAGGAGATTACCAGTATGGAGGTTTCTACTTTTGTCCAAAGGCTAAGTCTCTAAATGCTTGCAAAAAAAAGAGATATACTGCTCTAATCATCTCTGGGTTACTTCGATCTTTCCAGACCCTGAAACTGGTTATTAACCTCCAATTTGAATTTCAAATCAAATCAAAAGAGGTCCAGGTCTTCTTATCTAGGCAGTAGAAACACGTCACACTACTTCCACTTCGTCAATTGTAAGAGTGGTTTCGACCAGCGGTCTTTCCAATCCCCTCACGCTTCTCGCTGAAAGTGACTATTCACTATCGACCTTTCTAGTCCTTCCAAGCGTATTGATGACTCTAATTCTACTAAGCTATTCACCTTCTATTGGCCATCCAAATTTTCATGAACTTCCCGTTCTATGACTTGATCACCTTCTACTAAGGTCCATCTATCTTTGAGACACCTCCTACGTCCAATACCTCGCTCACCCTTGATAGAGGTAGAGCACTCCTAGCTTTTGATGATCCCTGCAAGGACACCATATACATATAGCATGTGCACCTATCAATCGGCGCTATACTAATAATACACATATTAGTATCTTTTGATTATTTTGTCATCTCCAAAACAATATAAGAAGTTTTCCCATCATCTTTATAGTGCTTTGTGAATTGCTCATGGTGATTTTTTCATGAATGAACAAAAGCATATTGCAAAAAGATTTTCACTTCATTAGACAACATCACTATTTACTCCATATTTCCTCTGCCAATCAAATTGTCGAGATCCTTACTAAATCTGATCATCGAGGCCATGTACACAGTTTAATTTCCAAACTCCAATTGATTTCTCTACAACCACCTTGAGCGTGAGGGAACCGTTAGATAAGATATTTAGTGCGACTATGTTGTACATTTGATTCAATACATCGCCATCTAGATAGAGCTATCTTCCACGATTTACCGAATCTCACGGTATTTAGAAAAACCGTGTGTTTAGAAATGCCGTGTGTAGCTTCCACATAGCCGTTATTGTTGTTAAGTTCATGATGGTGTGTATCTTTTCATATGAATATATTATTTTGGAGTATAGTCGAATCCAATTTTTTCGCAACATTGGAATTAAAAACATGATTAGATTCAGGGGACCATCGAAGTTTTGCTTTAAAAACAAGAAAGTCAACGGTGCCTGAAATCATTGCTTCTGCATCCCAACTTTTCGCTAATTATTCCTTGATTAAGATCGCCATTGCTAGATCCTGCCTGGACCTTGACATCAACAAGATCAAGCATCGATGTGATAACTCTGATCTCAAATCGAAACTTAAATTAAATTAAACCGGGTCGAATTAAATTAAACCGAATCGAATTAGAAAATGGGGCAGAAAAGTTGAAACCGTTCTTTTGATTGGAGACGGCTTCCCTCTCCAGCATCTTCAATGTGCCCCACTCAATGATCTTGGAAGCTAACATCATTGATGGTGAGGCCTGCCTTAATCTTGAAGCAAATACTTTTTGGTCCAACGCCCATTATCCACTAATCAAAACTTGATTAAGAATCCTATAATCAATTTTATTATTTTAAAAATCAGCCATCTTTATATAATAGTGTTGGGATACGATAAGATCCTTTTGCATGCCTTTGACACCTACTTTCGTAACACATTGGGGACATGAACTTTGTTGTCGCCACGTAAATCCAATAATTTTCGTCTATTGGAACAAGCAATATGAATATTTTCAAATATTTAAAGTAATATACTATGAAAAAGAACCTTATCTCTTTCATATAAATAATGGGTGAGTGCTTATGCGCATGGGAAAGAAATGGTCGGTATTGATCGGAAGCTTGCGGTTTGGACTATGATCTTGTATTTACTTTGGCTTGAACGTGCACGTGCGATACCATCCGTTTGTCAATGTTGTTACGTATATATGTTGGGATTTTTCCAAAGAGAAGACAAGGGTTTGGGGACAAGTTGGAGGGTCTTTAATCATTGTCTTGGTCCTCGCTTGCTTTTTGATTCTTGTGGACAAAGAACACCAACACTTTAATAATGCGACACTTCACAGGTTGTTGCAATGCATGGAAAAAGCCTCAATAATGGCATGAGAGTTTTGACTTCTCCAAGTTTCTGGCTCACTTTGTGTGTACCGATTTCCTACATGAGATTTTCCACAAGCGATTGGTGGAAAAAAGGGATAACGACACCAGAAGTATATGAACTTCATCCATTTTATAGTCCAATACCTAAAAAGATTTTTTGCTTGATCAAGTACCTCAACTTTGCAAATTTGGCTCAATGTGAGGTATCTGTTGAATAAATTACCATATTGTCCGATTTTGCTACCAAGGCTCGCTTACTTAGCAAAAGCTAAGCACAATTATTGACATGGCTTCTATACTCAACCAAAATAATATCATTGCCATTTAAATGTTGGGTGATGAGGAGGGAGAGAGTGTTGATTTGGACAATATTGGCCGTCCATATTGACGTGATATCATCTTAAGAGGCCATATCGGATGCTAATGAAGCTGGTTAATGACTATTTAATGGCACTAGTATACACGTTGGCAAAGAAAAGTGTCAAAAAAGTCATAAACCTTTTACATTTACACTAATTTAGTCCTAAACCTTTTACATTTACACTAATTTAGTCCTAAACCTTTTTTTGGTGTCAATTCAGTTATAAATCTTTTGCATTGATGCAAATTGAGTCCTAAACCTTTTTTTGGTGCCAATTCAGTCCTAAACCTTTTGTATTTATGCCAATTCAGTCCTAAACATTTTGTATTGATGCCAATTTAGTCTTAAATCTTTTTTTGGTGCCAATTCAGTCCTAAACCTTTTGCATTAGTGTCAATTCAGTCCCTCAATACGTGGATAGCTATTAGCCGAAATGATTGAATTGGCACAAATGCAAAAGGTTTAGGACTGAATTGGCACAAAAAAAGTTTTAGAACTAAATTGACACAAATGCAAAAGGTTTAGGACTGAATTGACACCAATGTAAAAGGTTTAGGACTGAATTGACACTAAGAAAAGATTTAGGACTAAATTGGCACTAATGCAAAAGATTTATGACTGAATTGGTACCAAAAAAAGATTTAGGACTAAATTGACATCAATACAAACGGTTTAGGACTTTTTGACACTTTTCCCCACATTGGTAGTTTCTGTCCTCAATTTTAATATTGAAAAGTTTAGGCACTTGATTGACCAAAAAAAGGTTTTACGTACTCGATTGTAAAATGGACAAAAGTTTGGATGCCGGCAACGTTGTTATCCCCACAAGAAAGAAAAGAAGAGGAAAAAAGAAAAGAAACTTACTTTACCCAGTATCGTGCTAGATATTCAAGCAAACGCAATACAAACTAACAAAGGAAGACCGCACGAAATTGAAAACACATCTGAAATTAGAGTAGTCTCAAGAGCTAGGCCTATCACCCTTGTAGAAGGAGCCTTGCCTGATATAGCGAAAGTCTATTTTCATTCGTAAAAGTAGTTTAGAATGTAACTTGCTTTGGCTGGTGCGAAATATTTCCATCTTAATCAAGGATCTTATTTCTCCGTGTATGTATGGTAAAACGTTGGGCACGCTTGATCCTGTGTCAAACACTACGTTGATCTTTCGTTTAGATTTAGATACGTGTATAAACCCAACCGTCATTCTCAGTTCTCACCACCCACTCTCTTCTCCATCTGCCTCCTCCACATCACAGTCAAGAACTTATCTGAACGCCAGCGCCACTAGTTTCCAGCCATGGCCACCTTCTCCACAGGTGCCTTCGCCTCAGCCACATCTAATTTGTCAGCGAGCTAGATGTGTTGGTGTGTCCATGTCGAGGTTGGAGAGAGAGAGAGAGAGAGTATGTGTGATTGGTCGGACTGTGGAAAACCCAGTAACGTCCGTGATCTCCGGACTGCGACAGTGGTGAAAGGGGCTCTCTCCGACAGTTCCGGTATTAGGATTGATACTAGTGAGTGTCATCAGGTGTGTGGTAGAAAGACAGGTATCCAGTTTAAGTTGGTTGAGCGATGGGTAAGGGGCCTACCCATCTTTTACCATGTTTATATGTCTTATCGCATGAAGTTTTGAGATCTTGTAGGGTTTTGCATCCCCAACCATAGCATCCGATGACGCAGCATTGACAACGGGGGAGCAAACAGATGAAGATGACGGATAGAGCAGCTAGGATGTAACAAGTGCCTATGCCATTAGCTCTTGAATACCCATAATAAGTTAAAATACAGTAAAGAGTCCGATGCTCATTTGCTGCAGAATTCATGCAAAATATGATCTTTTCATTATTCTATTTTTGTGGAACATAAGGGCCCAGGTCGGCGGGTGAGGGCATGCGCTTGCAAGGACAAAGAAACAAGCATGGCCAACAAGAAGATCATAATTCTCTTGTCACCAAGGGGAGGTTGAATTAAAAAAAAAAAACAGGGCATGATTGAAAATGGCTTTTACATCAAATGCAGCCAAGCTCTGTCTTGTCTTGTCAAGAGCCATTGCACGCTTGGCGTCCACCCATCAACTGCATCTTTTTGTTTTTGCCCTAAGGATTTATGTTCATCTTTTTGTCTATTTTATGGAGATGAAGCCTGCTTTAGTTATATAGGGAAATTCCAAACTCATAAGATATCCCAAGTGGATTGGGTTAGAGATGCGAGCATAAGTTCCAACGGATGCCCGAAATATGATATCATTTGCAATAGATGATGTGGGGGAATTGAACCTTGTCCTGCGCATAATCCACACATGCATAAGTTGGATCCTCAACTGCTAAGCTATGCCATATGGCCTAAATATGGAACCATTTGCATTAAGTGTTGTGGGAAATAGAATCTGTGTCGTGCGCCCAATCCACATGTAAGTCAAATCCTTAAATACTAGGGCCAATTTCAGGAGGTTGAGGTGAAATCCAATATAATTGATTTTCAGTTCATTTAGCAAGGCTTAAGCAGAACCGAATCTTAACAAGTTCCCATGTCTTCTTAATCAAAATGAATCTCGAAATTTAAGCCAACCGTTTCTGTTAAAGCTAAACCACACTATGTAATTGATTTCATAAAACTCCTAAGGAATTCAAAGGACGATAAACTAATATGGAGAAAATGGGGAAATTGCCATGATACTTACTATATCATTTACCTACAAGATTTCAACATCGCTTTTTGTTTTTTTGGTCAGATATCTACAACACTCGACTACCTTGGTACTAGACGGGATTTTTTTTTGTTTGGTCAAAACTAGACGGGATTTACCAATCGCCAAAAGATAACTACTCACTTTGTTGCTTTCTTAAAGTGTAATTCCTGGTTTCTCAAAAGATGATAGAACCAGAACATTTTAACTTAAAGCAATCGCCAGAGAGAATCATCCATTTCTCTTTTCCCTGTATTTCAATGCCGAGAATGGCAATAAATTTCGAATATGTCAATCTGGTTTGCTCGGTCAGCATATGATAACTTCGTAATATGCAAGATCAGGACGTTGTAAACCCCGAATTTATAGCAATGAAGGTTTAAGAGTCAACTTCTGTGACGCCGCAAATTGTCGTTCTAGGTAGCACTTGGATTTTACTGTTTGATATCTTGCTCTGGTACTATTTGTATGCTCCATTTTCAAGCCCAATCGCCCGAAGAAGTAAGCGAATGATAAACATTTGATATCAACCGTCTGATTAACTATATACCAGTTGGATCGCTTCGACTGGACTCTCGACCGGAAAACCAGCTACTAACTATATAATTCATTCAGACAAAACTAAAAGATTACACTTAAAATTAAGACCAACTCACAAATCAGAGTAAAGCTACTAAGAACCATTTAGACTTTCTTATTTTTTTGTTTTTCCATCTTCAATGTGTCTTCGATAAAACACGTTCAAATGAGAGAGCAAAGGATGCATGTACATGACAATATCTTGAACAGCCATAGACTCGTTCATAACATACCATAGTTTGTATGGAGCGGGATGACTCACGCTCGAAAGGCACACTTCCCATTCTTAGCAATAAAACGGCAATCAGAAGAACAAGAACAAAATGGTGTTGTGATAACTAGGGAATAGCTGCACGGCCCAGAGAGGAAATACTGTTGAGCATCTGAATCATCATCCTTCGTGCATATATATAATTCTCATGTGTGTTCGCACGCATCTGTTCACTTTGTGAGTGAATATCCCCACGATGGAAGTCCTACCGTGATCGAAAGTCAACCACCACCAGAGAGTCATACAAAGATAAAAATAAGCACATGCTAGCGCACACAAGTATAGAAAGGAGCATCTCTGTCGGACATCATATAGGTTTTTATGTAAATGCCTGCAACCTCTTCGAATGTCACAGCTTGATCACACTCAGAAATCTCAGCAAGGAGAGAATACGACAAGCTCGGCGAGCGTGAATTAACCAATGAGTACACCGACTCATGGTTCTTTCAACAGTTGCGCTTTATCCATGACAGAAAGGACCCTTGATCAATTAATGTCACATATATATTAGAGTCATAACAATGTATATACTAAGAGAAAATCGCCTGCACTAGTTTCTTTACCGCATAGCTTCAGAAATGCGCTGAGCAAATGACAACTGAGATTTGCTGAATTGTTGTGTACGTTATCAGTGCCTGCAAGTGATTCAGAGAGCAAGTTGATTAGAGAGAATTGGCACACAACTTGGGAAAAGAGCTAGCGGAATGGAAGTCTTTATGAGCATGCTAGAACCATTGATACATACAAACAACAGAGGAAGCATCTAGTGCTTAGAAAATCTTCTACTCGTCGCTTCGAATTGATGAGATCTCATAAACTTCTACATTTCATCATCCTGCCTTTTCTCCTTTGGCGTCACTTCTTCGCGTTGTCTTGCAGCAACAAATAGAAGAAATACGTATAAACTTCCAATAAAGATAGTTTGTGAATACGAGATGCTGACACCAACAAACCACAAAAGGAGTTTGAGATGACAACTCTGAACCGAAAAGTGATTCGATAGCAATTCAACATATTAGCATGCGTGCATAACGTAGTTGCTGGATATCAAGAGAAGGTTTTCTTTTCTGTATTTTCCCCTTGTCAAATTTATTTTCTTTCCATTGGTGCATGGAACAGGTTCTAGAAAAATCTTATGTTGCAGTAGAAGCCTCAGAATCGGATACAGGTAATTGTACGAAAACCTCTTTCACTACAACAATAAAAGAACTCCAATTACTTCGCAAGTAAAATTTTAACACGAGCAATACTCCACTTGGAAGTCAAAAACCACAACCACTAATATTGGTAATGTGAAGATTATTTCAACAAGTTACATGATGGCATATGAGAATCTTAATTTCTTTAACTGATTTGTCATATATCTTCTTTGGCTATTGTCAATCAAATCAATCTACTTTGTGATCTTCCAATCAGATCATTCTTTTTTTCCGTTGGAAATCACACTAATGCTCCTCCAAATAACAGAGAGCCAATTTGGGAAGTCAAATTTGAATGCAATGTCACATCTCTTGTAGCGACAAAAACTAGCGCCAGCCATACTTTCACCACCATAATCCAGGTACATCTCCTTCTATTCCAATTTTGACCCACTTTGACCGGTTAAAAAGCCAATCGATTTTCAGAACACAGCGCTGGATTAGTAGGTGAGCAAAAGCAACTAAAACCACAAAATTCTGGGAAATCAGTCCATAAGAGACAACATGTCTCCCCAATAACAAGGGTACTATGTTGCTGAGCATCAAGGAAAATATTGCACTCGCTTGCTTTCTTCATAACAGAAGTCTGACTGAGCTGCTTCTCCTTCACGTTGCCAAAGAAATAATTGGTTTCATTCCTGGGTATTATCAAGTTCCTTCCAAGTGCAGCTATGGGTGCTTCAGACCAATCGATGGCTTAAATCAGATAAGATGTATGGCAGCTAGCTCATTGTAAGAGATACCATCTTTACTATAACATTTAATTTGAGGTCAGTTTTGTGCTCTAACGTGTTTGACAAAGCCCCCAGAATAAAGCTTACTCCACTGACTATCGCGAGAATGTATTAGACTGAAAAAAACAGGTATGAGAATCCAGAAAGGGCAAAAGAAACCCAACATCATTCTACAGTTTTGTGTGTTTTGTTAGTGTGGCTTGAACAACTCAGAATGTAGCATACAGATACCATCACCAAATTATTTGTTATAATTGTAAAGCAAAGAAAAGCTGATACTTTCGCATCATGCGAATCACATGAAATGGCTAATGTATACAATACCTCAATCACAGTATCCTCGTCAACGTAGTTTTAGTGGTTCACCCTAAGGCACACTAACACATACTTCCACAACCCTAAAACAGTAGCCAAAGAAACTATGCAAAGTATCCGAAAAATAATAGGACATCGCAAAGTAACAATAACTCGGATCATTCACAATTGGTTGATCCACTATAAAATAAAGATAAAAATAATAAAATAAGCTAAGTTACAGGACTGACTGCATATTCATAAAAGCAATGACCTACCTCTTTAATAGTCCTTTCTTCAAATGAGTATCCAGACATGCCTTTATGTCCTTGAGTGTCATAACATTCTCAAGACTTGACTTCAATAAATTGGATGCATCTAGAGGCAGAACCAGCAAACCAGGGATTCCTTCCAAATCCTTAACCTTCCCTTTGAGATGCTCCATTAAAATCATCCCTATAAAGCACCCCAAAAAATAAAAACAAAAAAATTAGGTCAGAATGCATATCTAGAACCAAACTTTCATGCATATGAGCTATAAAAACTTATTGAAGACTGAGAGAATGGAGACATATGAATGAACCATTTAAGTCAAGGCTACAACAGCAACATAGCATGTGACGACGGAGAGCAACTGATGCAGGAACATAATTAATCTTTTTAGTATTTTAAGTGTATTCTTTTTAACAAGTCTTATATCAAGTTTTTAGGCTAATAAGCAGTAATGTAGTAGTCATGGAAGAGGCAATCGAGCCCAACAAATAGAGATGGCTGAGATGTGATGTATGATTGAAAACTTGTTGCAGGCTGTTCAAACTTTGCAGTGACAGGAAACTGTGAAAGCCCATATGAAGAATCCTGTAGGTCACTGTGATCCTGGACATGCTGGAAGGTGGTTTCAAGGATGATAGTAATAATATTAGATGAAAATCCCTTTCATGATGCCAGACCAGAGAACGGTGGATTGGAAGAGCTACTGCATCATGCCTTAGATCATGATGAAGAGATCTATCCTTTCTGTGAAGATTTTGAAAATGAAACAACAGCAGTTACACGAGATGATGACAAAGTCATGCAACAATTGTATGGGATTGACTATGGCGATCAAGACAAAGCGTTTGCAGTAATTTTACTGGCAGAAGATGGAATTGTCGAAAGTACCGATGGTTCAAGTGAGACAGGGAAAAGTCTTTCTGAAGGTTTTGATTCAGTTACTTATCAATATGCAATAGGTATGAAAGAAGAAGATGAGCAAGCATGTGAAGGAAATGCCGGCTAATTTAAAGATGAAGAGAGAGTATTGTTCATGTTGATGATAAATTTTGTCATTCGTGATCAATTTGAGGGTTTGAGTGGCATCAATTGGCAAGCTTTCATGAAGCAAGAAAACTTCGATTGCTTTGATGATGGGATTCGAATATTAGTGATGATTGGAAGGAATCTGCTACATCAAGGTCGAGTTTTCTCCAATCAAAGGATGATACTTACTAGGAATGGTAATATGGATGGAAAGTTCCCAATGAAATGGTTGGGTAAATCTGGTACCTTTCTTGGATTTTGGCAGAGGAGATGAAGAAGGTTGATCCAGAGACACGCTTAGTTCGTCAATGTTTTCAACACTAAGCTTGACTCTCTCCAACCCAGCGAGAATGACGTAGAAGCATAAACTTTATTTGTATTTTAAGTGTTTTGTTCTTTATTGAGTCTTTCATTATGTTATTAGGTTAAAAAACACTCATGTCCCAGTCATGTGGCTTTTAATGAGCTCCGATGGTATAGATTAGAAGTAGTTATGTTAGATCAAGGGTGTATAAATAGGTCTTTGGGTAACTTTGTCATTAGTTTTCCTCATTCAGTAAACATAATTCATTTTTATAAACCCTAGAATAACCTTTCTCTGTTCCAACTTTAATCGACTCTATTTTAGCCCTGTTTTTGTTCCTTTTGCTATATTTTGCTTCTCCAACTACATCAGTTACTACATCTAAATAAACTTTAATGCCCGTAGCAATGAAAAACCAAAGGAGAAGGACATAACATGTGCAATAAGCACCTACATATGGTCCCTACCCAAATATATGAGGAGTGCAAAATTTAAAAAGCACAGGCGGAGGAAAACTCATTTCTTACTCAACACAAAAGGTTTCGACAGGAATTAGATAGCATCACTACTGAACCTGGAAAACACAATAGAGTTGGCATAGGTTTCAAGGACTGTATACATATATATAAAAACCCCCTAAAATGGCTGAGGCTATTTTTCCCTCTCTCTTTTTTCGTTGCACAGCACAGCATTTCTGCATCTCGTTTTCAGTTCTAACACGCGTATTGCTGACTCTCACTTAGAACCAACATCCATCCATAACTCATAAGCACCTAGAGTAGCCCATGTATAGGAAAGTAAAGATAGCATGTGGACTTAGGGAGACCCGACACTAGCTGCCGAAGTATGAGAAAGCAAGAAACAATCTCGACAAGAGTGGATGCATAAATCTCCCTGACGTATAGATGGTCAAGTCATGAACTTTGTCAATCATTGAAATCCCTACCTAACTCCCTACTCATAGATCTTATTAAAAACTAAGATCTATCAAAATTGCTGACGGATTGGGAAACGTGACAACAGGAAAACATTGCCTGACAGATTGGGAAACTCGGGAACCCAGCACCAACAAATCATTGAATTATCAGTCGGTCCCTTACTTCGAATCAACATTTTGAAACTTCTTCAAGTAAGCTTTTGACTTGATATGACGAAAGCAAAAAATCCAATAAAAGAGGACGACAAAAGGCTACGAAAACTGGTTATCTTTCCAGGAACTACCAGTACAGTAACAGAGCTTCACCCAACAAACTGGATTCACCACAACATGAGCACATAGAGCACCAGGAACTTCTCGCAAAACAATAGGACATTCTATAGAAGCTCGTTCAGATAATCCGCTTGTCATTGTTTCCCTGAACCAAAATTACAGCCCGACATCAATTTCGACGCTCAGGAGCTATATTTGGAAACCAGAACATGGCGCATTCACATTATCAACTGTGGCCATTACACCAGATTCACCCAAAGTTAATTTCAATTTGTTCCATCAAATCAAGGGAGAAAAGCATGAAGCAAAAATGAAAGAACACAGGCGAGAAAAACTCCAGAAGATCGATGTAAAGGTTAAAAAATTCCCTCTCTCTTGGTCGCAGAGAGAGGAGAAACAGGGCACAGCGAGGACTCGTGAAAGCAGAGCAATAGGGGACAACAGAAAACGTACGAAGCTCCGATTCTGACAGAGAACAGAGCCAAGCGACATCTTGGATGCTGTTATTTCGCGGGATGTCTTCCTCCGAAGCCATGGACACACCTTGGGACTGAGCCACCGACGCAAAACCAAGAAGGGTCGTGGAGAGAGACTCGGGGGTGCATTTTACTTTAGGGGAAAGGTGAAGAAATTTTGACCCAACCGTTTCTTGGTTCCGCGGAAGACGTGTGATTTGAATGAATGATAACTTATATCCTTAGAAAAATAAATGAAAGGAAAAACATTTTATTGCTCATGAAAATAATTAGGCATAAATTATTACCAATGATGAAAATATTTTTCGTTGAGCAATTTTTTTAAAGGATATAAGTAATTGTTTTTCGGAAAATATTTTTCAAATCATTCATTTTCCACGCAACGAACACATCTTATGTCATTTGGAAAAAAAATTATACTTTTCTTTGTTAATCTTCTTTTGAAAAAAATCTCAATACTTTTCAACGGAACTTAGGCTGCTGGCGAGCCAAATTTGCCGCCAGCCAACCTTGCTCATGGCCTAAGATCGCGTGATCGCAAGTATTGCCTAGGGTGGCGGGGTCACGCATTCTCAAGCTAGGCCAGCTGGCTACACATCGATGACATAGTCCTTAGCTGGCAACGTTATGTAAGGCAAGAGCAATCGGGGGCATTTCCATAATTATGAAACTTAGCAAGGGTAAAGTTGGAAGAAAAATATATGTTAGTATTCCGAAAATGCTCAAAGTCCAATGTACCTTGGGATCTGTATGAGGATAAAGGCATTTTTATTTGGAAATGCAATGGCATCTCCTCGTAACTTTTCAAAAATTTGCCCATACTTGTATTCGCCCAAGGAGCATCTTGAGTAGCGTTCTACTTTCTATTGTTTTGCAAATTACCACTTCTTGGGAGTCGTCCGCGGGGAAACTGCTCTTCCTTGTTTGCCCGTAACAGTAAACGTAAGGGCCTGTTTGATATCCAAAAACACTGAAAATTTAAAATTAAGCATCTAATGATACGAATTTGCTGGATCATCTTAAGTGGAGTTGACTTTAATTGATTTTCAAGTAAGTCAAAAATTCACACTGTTCGATAAATACTTAAAATCGATTACTGAATATTAAATAATGAAAGTAAAAATCTAATGTCGTGTTTTTTTTTGGTCGAAAATAAGATCATTTAATTTCATCAAGATAAGTTTCAGCACATACAAGGTTTTAAAGGGTTGCGGGAGAGTTAAAGACCCGGTTATAAGGCAAAAATTTACACCTTTGAGTCTAAACAATCCAGTCTGCCACCTGATTTTCTTCCCTATTACAGTGGGCTAAAAGAACATTAGGTAAATGGACTAGCAAAAGTTTGCATTCGGTAATAAGTGGAGTGGCTTCCCATGGAGAAATATCTAAGCCTAAAAGGCAATTAACCAAAATTAAGTTGTCAGATTCTAGTAGATACCTCATGTTATCTTCCTCCCTTTGCTCATGAAGTAGCTTCAGAGTTTCAAGACAAGCAAGGGTTTCCACATTGATAGTTGAACTTGCTCTCACCATTTTAGCGAATCCATCCACAATCTTCCCCGAGGAATCACGACAAATACCAGCTATGGATCCTTCCATTGAACCTGGAGTGTAGGATCCGTCAATATTCCACTTGAGAGTCCCTTTCTTTGGAGGTCGCCATGATTTAGGCGAGTGGCTATTCTTTGAGTTGGTGTTCTTCTCTAAAATAGTCCATCGGCAAATATTCTGGTGCATGGCCATTGCAGAACTAACCAGGTGTTGCGGATTTGGGGATTGACTTTGTAAAATGAAGTTGTAAGTGCTCAATCCTTGTAAGTCCTTGACTGGAGATTTAAATATGCACGGCTGGGTTTGACCACACATGATTTGTCCATGGGCAGAGTAGGAATAAGTGCTCAGCTGTCTCAACTTGTTGGTTACACAGACTGCAGGTATGTTCTTGAACAATACTCCTTTTAAATAAATTTTCCTTGGTAGGCAAAGCATTTTGGCACAATCCCCACAAGAAAAATTTGACTTTTGGAAGGGTTTTTGCCTGTCAAATCCTTGTCCATAATTTTTGAGGGGTCTGATACGAGATGGATGCTGAAGTTGCGATCTGTTTTTCGGTTTCTCCCCTTAGTTTGTTGTACCCACTCTTAACTGTATAGGACCCTGATCTAGTGTTGTTCCAAACCAACTTATCCTCCGTTGGTTGAGATCGCAGCGGAATTGAGAGGATTTTATTAGAGGTTTGTTCATCAAATAGAGCATGTAGGGTCTGTGTATTCCACATTAAATCTTGCTTTTGTACCAGATCAGCTACCTTCTCTGGCTCCTTTATGTTTGGTGGTCCCCCTACAATTCCTCTGGGTGGCCATTTATCCTCTCTGATTCTAATCTTTTCCCCATTTCCAACTGACCACATAATGCAGGGAAGAATAGCATCTCTGCCCATTAGAAGGCTTCGCCACCCCCAAGATGGTCATGTCCCCTTACCAGCATGTCTGAAGTTACAATGAGGGAAGTAGAGTCCTTTAAGTACCCGACTGCACAAAGATGTTGGATTCTGAGTCATTCTCCAGGCTTGTTTTCCCAACATAGCCTTATTAAAAGTGATGAGGTCTCTAAAGCCCAATCCTCCATTATCCTTTCTAAGTTTTAGCACATTCCATTTTCTCCAATGCAATCCTGATTCGCTTGCCCCATTTCTCCACCAAAAAGCGGCAATTTTTTGCTCAATAGCACGACAAATGGAGATAGGAACTTTGAAGATGGACATAGCGTACCGTCGGAGAGCTTGAACCACTGCTTTAATGAGGATTTCTTTTCCTGCTTTAGATATCAACTTTTCTTTCCATCCTTCTAGCTTCATATTGACTCTCGCCATAATCCACGCAAACATTTGCTTCTTTGACTCACCCCAGTCAGAAGGAATTCCCAAATACTTGCCAGTTTTCTCTATAATTGACACTCACATCTCCGCAACCATATTCTGTCTCAATCTATGTGGGCAATCTTTACTAGCAAACAATCCAGATTTATTCAAATTAATAGCTTGACATGAGGCATAGCAGTATTGATTCAAGATTGCAGCTACACTTGGCACTCATTAATTGTTCCATCCAGGAAGAAGATTGAGTCATCCGCAAAGAGTAAGTGGGTCAAAGTTGAGCATGATCTATTTAATTGTATTCCTTTGATAATCCCATTCTCCAGTGCATTTTTCATCATAAAGGATAATACATTCACCACAATGATAAATAAATATGTAGAAAGTGGGTCACCTTGGCAAAGACCTCTTGAGGGATGAAAATAGGGCAGTGGCTCTCCGTTCAACTTTACACTATAAGACACAGTTGTGATGCATTGCATAACCCATCTAACCCATTTGAGCACCGAATCCCATTCTTAGCAAGCAAGCTTCCATAAAATCCCATTTGACTCTGTCAAATGCCTTTGTCATATCAAGTTTAAGGACAGCCTGGAACTTCTTCTTTTTCTTTCTAATTCTGAGCTGATGTAGCACTTCTTGGACAATTAAAATGTTATCATGAATCTATCTGCCACTTACAAATGCACTCTGCTCTTTCGAGATGAAGTTTGGCATCCATGGTTTCAGTCTATTCGCCAAGACTTTTGAGATGATTTTGTAAGCAAAGTTACATAAGCTAATGGGGTGGTATTGTTCCTGCTTCTTCGGATTAGGGATCTTTGGGATAAGTGATATATGTGTTCTATTTAGCTCTGGGTCGAGAATCCCAGAGTTTAGAAAGCTTTGTACTTCTTTGAAAACCCCTTGTTTTAGATCTTCCCAGTGATGATGGTAGAATTTCCCATGTAGTCCATCGGGCCCTGGTGCTTTAGTGGCACCTAGTTGATGAGCAGCTTCTGTAACTTCTTCCATTGTCAGTTCTGTAATTAAGACTTGGTTTATCTCCTCTCCTACTAAGTTAGGAACAAACTCCATTATAGGTTCAAAATATCGAGGGTCCTCAAAGCTGTACAAAGTTCTGAAGAAATCCATTATCTGCTGTTTTAGTTGACCTAAGTCACGGATCCAAATCCCTTCTGAGTTTCTCAACATCGAGATCTTGTTCCGTTGCCTTCTCTGTATTGTAGTGGCATGAACGTATTTTGTATTTTTATCCCCCCACTTTAGCCAGCTGATTCTCGATCGCAAACCCCAGTACATCTCCTCTTGTATCCATATCTTCTCTATTTCCTTTTTTAGGTATTGCACTCTCTCTCCATCAATGAAGTTTGTTTTGCTGTTAGTAAGTTCCTGAATTTCTTTCTTCATGGTCTTAATTCCCTTTTTTGCATTTGAGAATTTCCTCCTATTCCACTCTTGCAGAGCTTTTGAAACTAGCTGTAGATGTCTAGATAGTTCCTCATTTTCTAGTTCAGAGGAATGCCAACTATTTCTAACAATCTGCTCACATTCAGCATCTTCTAGCCAAAACATCTCAAATCTGAATTCTCTTTTCCTTCTCACTGGTTTAGGAAATAAAGACAACAATAAAGGACTATGATCTAAGCCATCTGCTGGGAGTGCAAATGCTTCGGCGTTGAGGAAGCTAACCCTCCAATCCGTGGTACATAACTCCTTATCAAGTTTCTCCTTAACGAAAGCCTCTCCTTCCTTGTGATTAGACCATGTGAAAGCACAACCTTTACTCTCCATATCCATCAACGAGCAAGCATGTAGGAAGTCTCGAAAAGCATTAAGTCTATAATGCTCGGCCATGCATATCCCAACCTTCTCCCAATGATAAGAATCTCATTGAAGTCTCCAATGCAAGCCCAGGGGAGGTGTTTCATGAGACTAATGCCATGTAATTTGTCCCATAAGAGAACTCTCTCATTAAACTGCGATGGTGCATGAACGAAGGTAAGTCGCATCTTCTGTTTACTCTCCTCAATCACACACTCTACATCTATAAAAAAATTCTAAGTGTGAATCCACTTTTAAAGAAACTTGGTCATTCCAAAAAATAGCCATACCTCCTGCAATACCCACTGGATTTACTATGAAGCAATTCTGAAACTGTAGCTGTCTTTTTATTTGATGAAGCATTTGTTCCTGATTTTTGGTTTCCATCAGAAACACCAAACTAGGCCTTTCTTGAGCCACGAGGGCTCTAAGTTCTCGAACTGTCAATAGTGTGCCCAACCCCTAACAGTTCCAACTTATAAGATTCACTTGTAACCCAGAGGCTTTATTAGGGCTAGCCTCCAAAGCCCATCCACTTGCTTCTGCTACAACATGAATAGGAGTTTTCGTGAAATTTGTCTCATCCACGGTATGTTGATTTGCCATCTTGGAATCATAAGGGCTGTAGCGTCGCTGTTTTTTATTGGCCTGAAGCTTTGGGCCCTTACTATTCTTCTTCTGGCTTCCCACTATAGATTGTTCCACAACAGAGATTATGGACTTTTGTAGCTACACAGGAGCTGGAAGTAGAAGCGATGCCAATGCAGATACATGGACTTGCTGGTTTAGAGAACTACCTTCCCCTATAAATATATCTTTTCCCTTGCTCTGTTTTTGGGTAATATCCTGAGTTTCCAACCTGCTAGTACCCTTGTTAGAAGGCACCAGTAAAGTAGAGCAAACTCGAGTTTCAGGGATGAAATCTTCCGTCATTGTGTCTTCCTCCAATTCCCCATTAAATATCTTCCAATGTGGACTCCATTCTTTCTCATCAGCTCTTAGCCAGCTCCCAAAGCGACATTTATCCATCTTTCCCTCATCAAAGGCTACTTCTTCACAAAATTTAGCATAGTGTCCTATCCTTCCACAAGCATAACAGAAGTGGGGAAGCCTCTCATACCTGAAATCTAACCAAAATTTCCTATCTCCATTATCAGTAAGAATTCCAGATTTTAGAGGCTTAGATAAGTTCAGAGTTACTCTCGCTTTCCTTGTATTTTGGGAACTAGAACCTTTAGAGAATACTCGAACCTCTGATACTTGGCCGATAAATTTTGCTGCTTCATTCATTGCTTCTTCAGATAGCCATTCATACGGGAACCCATGGATTTGTACCCAAAACGAGCAAAAGTTAAAATCATATTCATGTGTTAGCATATTCGGTTCCCAGGGTTGGAGAATTAAAAGATGATTCGCAAAGGACCACGAACCATTATTAAGCACTCTTTTCTTCTCTATTTTGGATTTGAACTTTACAGCAAACATACCAGCATCCAGCTCTTGGAAAGTGACAGAATCGGACCTCCGTGCCCTTCGCATTGTATTTTGGAAGGCTCGAAAGCTGATGTTCGGATTATTAAAGATTTTCCTAAAGATGGTCATATTACATTCTTTCAATTTTTTTGGGGAAACTACCCCTTTCATAATAGCAATATCCGAATCTGACCATAACGAACCGAGGCTCTTACAAAGGGCAGCCATTTGAGTTTCTTCATCGTTGATTTTCTCCATTGTTGTTTTATAGGAGCATCACACCATGGACAAATTACCACCAGGAGAGAAGCAGCATGAACAGTGAACACACATCAGTCAACTAGATATCAAAGTGTAAGAACCTATCCCGGATTCTTACACTAGTTTCACTCGAGCATATGATCAAACATGTGGCAGGTGTCTTAGTTGAAAGGTTTAGAAGCAACGACGAGGCAAAGATTCGGATCATACCACCACGAAATCATCATGCCTTCCTGTGATTCAGCGAACACCAAGAACAAGAGAGGGGCAGCATCAACAGCGAACACCAAGAACCAGACCTTGTTTGTATTGTAGACAAGTTACAAAGCTATTGTGGAGGGGACCGGTGAGTCATTATGCAAGGTTGAGCTGTGAATTTGCCCGATAGACATGGAGAGAGAACAGTCGCTAGAGGGCCCAAATTTGACCTCTAAAGACTCTTCCTCTCTGGTCATCCGTCAGTTAGTGGGCATCAGATCCTTTAGAAGGGAATGTGTGTTTCTGGGTTTCTAGATTTCTTTGTGGGTAAAGGGAAGAAGAGGGGGTGGGATGTTAGGGTACAACAGGTTCCGAAGATTTAGCGTTCTGGGGAGGGAAGGGATTTGTGTTAGTTATCACCAATGGGCTAGGGAAGAACTCTTACCGGAGAAGAGAGAGAAAGCCCTAACAAGAGGGCAGGGCGTGACAATGATAGTTTAGCAAGAATAAATTCTACTAATGTCGTGTTGACAATTGCCAAATATTGAGTGTTGAATATTACCTTCTTACTAAATATGCAAACTGACCTCAACCTTACTCAGGAAATTAAGTGATTTTTTAAAAAAAAAATTAAATCATTTGAGTCAAAACTAGTTATGATTAGGAATTTATTGGAGTTATCAAACTGGAACCTAATAAGTAAGGGAGGGATTACTTAGTTCATTCAATAGATTAATAATTCATTGTAATTAGAATCTTTCCATATATGATAAACCCTACTAATAATGGTCATTACGTTTGATAAATGATTGATAATATTTACCTATCAATTTCCAATTATCATCAAACAATTTTTTTATTTCTAATTTCAGCATTTATAAACACTTAAAATTCTGTATATAATTTTCAGAACTTAAATTGTCAGTTTTCCAAATAGGCCTATTGCAAGATTAGCACGTGTTGGGTGAGCCAAGCTACGACACTTCTCAATCAGTCAATCTCATTACTCATTAGTCCAGGTGAGCCGGGCTCAATTGAATTTTTAGCCTAGCCCAAACTGTTATTAAGGGCTTTGCTAGGCCCAAGAGTGGGCCCGCTCCAATAGGAGATAAAATGGCCCCCAATGAACAAGTGTAATTAGGTTCAGGTCGACACTAGCCAGGCCGTAAGTTGGTTATACTTTGATTGAGATTAGAATTGTCTCCCATGAGTAGGTGGGTGAGTGATCAATTTCATGAGAAATGTCTTGAGTTTGAATTAATTTTCCCGAAAGATAGAGAAACCAAAAGGGCATAGGGCTTGGAAATCTGAGTTGGATTATACCACATGAAGCATCAAACCACGAAAGCAGCTATAGCAAAGTGGGAATAGGAATTGGTTGTTTGATGGATGAATTATGGATTTTGATTGTTTGTTTCATGCTACACTAAACAGGAATTGTTTTATTACTTATGAATGCATGGATAATGTATAGTGCGGATGGAAAATAACATTGAGTGTGATGTTATAGGTGTTTGCGATATTATAATCATAATGAATAATGGTATCATAAGGACATTGACTGAAGTGAGGCTTGTTCCATAATTGAAGAAGAATCTAATTTCCTTATATGTCCTAGATTTAGTAGGGTATTGGTACTTTAGAAGGTGGAGTTCTCGAGGTTGTTAGAGGTGCCTTATAATAAGAGGAATCAAGCACAGTGACGAGTATGAACTTCATGGTGAAACAATGATGTAACTCGCCATTGAGACGTTAGATGCTTCTGATTGAGAGTCTAAAGTGTGGCATATATTGTCTATTCACTCATGATCTAGCCCGGTCGACCCAATCATGATGTTGAAGGATGGGACATTTTATTGAAAAATAGAAATGAAAAGAAAGAGCAAGCATGCCGCCCCTCGCCCTCGCCCTCGCCCTCACCCTCCCCACCCCCACCCTCCCCCCTCAACAAGGCAGATAGGGCACTTTTTGCCTTCCTTAAGTCTAGGATACGAAAACAATTCCTCATTACCAAATACCCTATCAGGCATGTCCTCTACTCTCTTTCTTTTAGAGTGATCAAATCATTTTTCCCTTTACTGGGAGGGGGTCCCGTGCTTCCCTATGCCGTCCCGTTTCTCAAGCCTTTTCTTTTAGAACCAAAACCTCTTTATTCAAGGTTGAGTATCCCTCTATGTGGAAGGGTGGTGGCTTCCACTCCTCTTTATCTATATTGCGAGGATACTTAATGCACCGTTTCAAGTGCTTCAACATAGCAGAAGTACCATTACCAACACTGTACGTATAGTGTGCCCCACAATAATTGCAAAACATCTCGGTTTTCCCATTTTCAATTTTTCCTTTACGAAAATAAAGCCAGGCTACTGATTTTTGTTTATCAGAAGGACAAGTATTAGATACCTTGTTTGTGTCGGATCCCTCGAACAAAGTCTTCTTCACCTTCATCTTCTAGTGAGTCAATTACCGGATCTACAAAATCATGGGATTTGTCCACTTCCATTGACATTTAAATAGATTACCTGAATCAAGCAAAACATAATTGGAGCCATCAAACCAAAACACCGACCAAATTCAGTATTAATTGTACCATTAGGATTGACATCAAGAATTTAGGCATTATCACATATGATTCTTCTTGTAAATGATTTGTATCGAGTTTCATGTCCAACCTTGTTTGGCCATTAGAAATACACTTCTGTTTAGGATGTAAAGTGAACATTGCTTGCCCAAACTTAATGTTGAACCCTCTAGCAATACTACACTAAATGGAGAAGAATTGTCGGCACGTGTATGCAAACAAATATCCCAGGCATATCAGTATATTTTTTTGCACTGTTTGCGTGACTAGATATGAGTTGGGCTTCGATTATGTAAATAGAAAGTTCACAAGCATATGTAGATGAAATCTTTCAACTAATGTATCTACTATCTCTCTTCATGTTATACTTCCTCATATACACAACAAGTCTAGTTTGTGCATAGAGCATGTCCTCAGCACGGCGACACAAAGTCATAAAGCACAAGCAAAGCAAACTGACCAAAAAATCCATGGGACTTCACTTTTCCATATAATAAAACAAATTCAATCACATTCGTAGAATTTAAATGAGCAAATCTTAAAGAAGAATGTCATAGCTTGACCCCAAGAGAAATTATACGCAAACCCTCACTTCAATAGAAAGTCGAGCGAGAAAAACTTATCGATTAAAGTAAATCAAGGGCTATCCGGGGGAGACTGAGAGTCAAGTGAGAGCTAAGCATTGTCGACGTCAAGCGAGGCATCAAGCAAGAGGGAAAGGCCTAGATGTGGAGTGAGGCATGAGGCGAGGCAACGCAAAGGAAAGGCGTCGCTGTCGAATGAGGCTGAAGGCAAGAAGGAAAGGTGTCGACGTCAAGGGAGGTGTGAGGCGATTGGCGAGGCCGCGAGAGGGAAAGGCGTCAAGTGAGGCGTGAGTGAGGTCATGAGAGGGAAAGGCGTTCTAGGCTTCGAGCAACGAAGCGAGTGAGGTAAACTGAGTGAGGAATTAGGCAAAGCCTCAGAGGTAAGGGCGAGAGTGAATTGGGGATAATAGATTAGGGTTTCTATTTTTGAATCTCAAAGCATTAGACTGTGTCTTTTCTTTATGGGAAACAGCAGGGACTGATGCTGCAGAGGTAAACTGGTAAAAGCCTAAAAGGCAAGAGGGAATAGATTAGGCTTTTTATTTTTTTTAAAGTAAATAAATATATATTTTCTGACCAAAAATATATATATTTTTCGGTTTGATCCGGTCCGGTTTGGTAGGTCTAGTTCCCACCCTAGAATCGAGAACCAGACCTCTTGAAAATCAATTTCACTTTTAGGAACTGGGAACCAGACCTATACTCCCGAGAACCGGACCAAACCGGCTGGTCCGGTTCGGTCCCAATTCGGGCAGTCCATCATGCTCACCCCTAGATGCCTGTAGCCATCTAGGTATCCCTAACCTATAATAGCAATCGTCAGACCTCCCATATTTGATCATTTCATTGCAGTCTTTAGATGCCTCTGACGATATCCAAGCGTCTATTAATCAAACATTTTCACGTACCTCTGATGATATTCATGTGCTTTATCAAGGAAACCCTGAGCATTCAGGATAATCCCCTTATTCTCTCAATCGTTAAGTACCCGCGACGATATCTGAATATTTATCAGTCAAGTCCTTTCAAATATCCTAGATGACAATTAGATATTTTGTTAGGCACATCTCTCCCATATGACAACTGGATTGTCTTGGAAGATATTCCTCGTGACGCACCTATGAGGAAGGTATAGGTGCAGCGGCCAAATCTTTACAAGTACCTATGAGGAAGGTATGGATATTTTGTAAAGGTCAGAATATTCTCTCAATCTCAAGATATTCCTCCGTGACGCAACTATGAGGAAGGTATAGGTGTAGCGGTCAAATCTCTATGAGTACCTATGAAGAAGATATAGGTATTTTGTAAAGGTCAGAATATTTTTCCAATCTCAAAAAGTTCCCCTGTGATGCACCTAAGAGGAAGGTATAAGTGCAGCGGTTAAATTTTTACAAGTACCTATGAAGAAGGTATAGGTATTTCGTAAAAGTTGAAATATTCTCTCAATCTTGGAAAGTTCTCCCGTGGTGCACCTATGAGGAAGGTACAAGTGTAACAATTAAATCTTTATGAGTACCTATGAAGAAGGTATATGTATTTCGTAAAGACTGACACGAACTCCATTTTATTAAATCTTTCTCTTGAGAACCCCAGATGATAACTGGGTGCCTCAAAGTTTCTTCGCATGTCTTGAGTGCATTGCAAGTGATTGCAATCCATTGGAATTCATAAGGCAATACTTTTGGGTATTTGCCAAACAACCTCAAGAATCAAAGTCATGCCTCGAATTACACAGCCACTCCTATCAAGTAAGTAACTCCATGTATGTTTCATTTTCGTTAGCATGCATCATGACATATTGCATTTCAAAAGGGGGGCTGATGCTCCCACCAAAAATAACACTTATTGCATTTGCATGGTCAAAATTTAGGCATCATTTAATTTTTGAATTCAACTTTTGTGAGCTCACCTTCAAAGAGGAGCAACCATTGACATCTAAATTTTGACCAACTATTTAGTTATTAATTGCATAGAAAATTAGGGATTAAATTTTAACTCCTAAATAAAAATATTAAAATTACATAGCATAATAGCTTAGGTTCATATAAGCTAATTGCACTCTACATGTGATCGGTGGCAACAAGTAAGCTGAAAATTCATCGTGCAAACCAAGCTTGGGCTCTAAGCGAAATTCGGCTCATTCAGAGGATGGGGTAATAGGCCTTGGTTATCTTAATTTAAGCTTAAATTAGCTCATTGAGCTTAATTAGAAAAGAGCCCAAATTAATTCAACCTATTCGGAATTGAAATAAAATTAATTGATAAAGCCTAAGCCAAAACCCACTAGGATTAGAAAGCCCAGCCAATTAACCTAGGTATGCGATATAAATATGTCATTATACCTCGTAATTAGGGGGGCTCTAACAATTTCCAGAAGACAATTCCGGAGAACACGAGAGATACACGTGAGTGAGAGAGTGAGAGAGGATCATGAGTGGGTCCAACCACGCCTACGCTGTCCTGCTGCCCGCGCTACACCCACCTTGCGCCTGTTCCTCCCTGCTACACCTGTGCTAATCGTTGTCATTGCAACTGAGCCCGTGGATTATTGCCATTGCTCCTATTCGCGTCCCACTGCCACCGCTCACATCGTCGTTGCTTGTGGCCCACTGACGTTGCTCCCGCTGCCGTACGCCGCCACTTCCACCCAACACCAATGCTACTGCTATTGATACAAGCCTGACCAACGCCTCCACTGTTATTGACCTTCCACTGCTGCCGTTTCCACTCGAGCCCAAGCTCGAGTCCACGAATCGCTTGTGGCTGTGCTAGCTGTCGCTACCGGTGTTCGTAGCCCGTGCCTCTCTGACTCGGGCTTGTGCTGCTTTCCTTAACTGCACCGCCGCTCTCACGCTGGTGCTGTTGCTGCTGCTAATCCCCTAGCCATCGCACCCATCGTTGTTCTTGCTTAACTTCCATGCCGACATTACTACTCCTGCTCTGCTGTCCAGCTGCTACCGATGCTTGCTCCCATCACCGTAGCCTGCCATGTTGTCAGTCGCTTGAGCTTGTTGTTGCTTCGCCGTGACGCTTGCTGCTGTTGCTCTACTCAGTGTTAGGCTCGCCGATGATCCGCTGTCGAGCTGTTGTCTCTGCCCCTGCAAGGTCAGCCCTACGACGAGCCGCCTTGCTGCTGTCCACCGCCACCAAACCACCCGCCATTAGCCACTCGCCAACCATCTCTCCATTCGATCTTGATCTGCTATCCCGGCAAATCAAATTTGGAAATATCCGCCAAATTAGGTACAATCAGTAGCCAATATTTTCTTAGAATATTTTAAATTCCTAGTTCAAGTGTTTTAAATAATCTGTGAATATTTGATGGATTGCTAGATATTAGGGATAATGCATGCAATATCCGTTAATATTTGAAACACCCAAAATTAGAATTTTTTCCAAATTTAGCAATGTATTTGGACGACTATCTGACCTTAACCCTAAGGTATTATACGCAATGGTACAAAAAGATCGTTATCTTATCCATAACCACTTGGATATGATAATAGATATTATCTGCTATTCAAATTTGAATAATCAGCTTTCCGTTGATATCAATAATCCTGTAGATATGACCGCTAGTTCGATTTCCTTTTCTAATACAAACATGATAAAAAAGATCTTGCGGGTCGCGTGAATGGTTGATCTTTGATTGTTATCTTGTGTGTGATTTATTTTTCTTTTAAATAAAGAAAATCTAAAATATATTAGTTAGGACTTAAATTAGGAATTTTGTATGTTTAGGAAATCCTAAATGTATCCAAAAGAAAGGATAATTATCTTATTTAAATTGGGATTTAGGGTAGTTTATTTCCTAGTTTAAATTAGGGATTGTTCTAGTCTTAATAGATTATTTAGGATATTTAATTTCTTCGAATTTTCATAAAAGTACCCACAAAGAGTCACTTTTGGATAGTTTAAGTCATCTTCCCTACGATAGATTACATGTTAATTTGAGTAATTTTTAATTTCGAATTTTAATAAAAAAAATTACCAAAAAGAAGTTTTAGAATAAATAAAATTGCTTTTTCTAGGGTAGATAGCATGTTAATTTAGGCATTTTATTTATTCCGAATTTCATTCGAAAAATATCAAAAAATAAATCATTTACCCGTAATTAGAAATAGGTCATATTGCTGTATGTCATATAGTTTCGCATGCTAGGGTTTATTAATCGTATGTCATAATTTGCACGTCATGGCATATTGGTTAGTTTTTATCTTAATAAAGAGAAAACCCTAAAGAACATATTGAGTGGATTACTTTGTTAATTAAAAATCATTTTAGGACTGTTTATATGATTTTCTAACTAACAATGCAAATGCTTTCATTGTTTTAAGGTACGTTACTCTCCTAATCTAGCAATTTATTTACTATTTTCCTTATTGGGTGTTAAATTGGTGGATTCTGCATCCGCATGGTCACCCTACATGTTAGTATTTAGGTAATAAAATAGATCCAGACTACTTGATTAAACATTTTTTTTATAAAAAAAGGTACAGAAACGGCGTTAGACTAGATCTAACGTAATCAAGTCCCTGAGCTTAGCATATCTGATTCGTAAAAATAAAATATATCTCCATATATTTTATTTAGAATTCCAATCGACCTATAGTAAATAGATTAGTAACGACTCTAAGTATGAAAACATTTGCACATTAAGAACTTTAACCTTAAATCGCGAATTGGTAAGACTTGAGAGGGCCTAAGTTAGACTTAGTCTTAATAATCCATTAGCCAAACCCCTAAGGCTGCGTTTGATCGATCGGATAAAAACCAGGATAGGGTATATTTTATCATATTATGTTTAGCGGTAGTCCATGATAGGATAAGGTTGGATATAGACCGGATATAGCCCGAATAAAAAAATCCGAGAGGAGGGGTGGGATAGACCTGGATAGGATTTCTAATACCTATTTTTCCAAAAACGCTACACTCCACTCGTCGTCATCTTCGTCCTCACACCTTGTGCGCTTTCACCAAAAATACTTCTCGGCTTTTTTTCCTTCGCTAACTTCTCTGGACCCATGAATAGCAAAAAATAAAAAATAAAAATTATCTTATCCGACTTTAAATCCTTAGTCCACCAAACAATGGACATGATATGAAGAAATCCAAGGATTTCTTATCCTATCCTATCCAGTCCTATCCTGTTTAGAAATCCAGACGACCAAACGCAGCCTAAGTGGTACACCCACTGGAGATTTAGGTCACGACACAAACCCCACATTTATAGCTATGAAGGTTTAAGAGTCGAGTCCCGTGACACCGCAAATTGTCGTTCTAGGCAGCACTTGGTTGTTACTCTTTGATATCCTGCGCTGGTACTATTTGTATGCTCCATTTTCAAGCCGAATCCCCGAAGAAGTAAAAGAATGATAACCATTTGATATCAACCGTCTGATTAACTATATACCAGTTGTATCGCTTCGCCTGGACTCTTGACCAGAAAACCAGCTACTGACTATATAATTTTTTTTTTTGGTAAGGACTACTGACTATATAATTCATTCAGACAAAACTGAAAGATTACACTTAAAATTGAGACTAACTCACAAATCAGAGTAGAGCTACTAAGAACCATTTAAACTTTCTTATTTTTTGTTTTTCCATCTTCGATGTGTCTTGTATAACGCACGTTCAAATGTGAGAGCAAAGGATGCATGTACATGACAATTTCTTCAACAACCACAGACAAGTTCATAACATAGTATAGTTTCTATGGAGTGGGATGACTCCCACGCTCGAAAGGCACACATCCCATTCTTAGCAATATAACGGCAATCAGAAGAACAAGAACAATATGCTGATGTGATGACTAGGGAATAGATGCATGGCCCAGAGAGAAATACTGTTGACCATCTGAATCATCATCCTTTGCGCATATATATAATTCTCATGCATGTTGGGGCGCATCTGTTCACTTCGTAAGTGATTATCCCCATGATGGAAGTCCTACTGTGATCGAAAGCCAACCGCCACCAGAGAGTCGTACAAAAATAAAAATAAGCACGTGCTAGCACACACATGTATAGAAAGGTGCATCTCCGTTAGACAACATGTAGGTTTTTATGTAAATGCCTGCAACCTCTTCGAATGTCACAGCTTGACCACACTCAGAGATCTCAGCAAGGAGAGAATACGACAAGCTCGGCGAGCATGAATTAACCAATGAGTACACCGATTCATGGTTCTTTCAACGGTTGTGCTCTATCCATGACAAAAAGGACCCTTGATCAATTAATGTCACATATATATTAGAGTCATAACAATGTATATACTTAGAGAAAATCGCTTGCACTAGATTCTTTACCGCATAGCTTCAGAAATGCGCTGAGCAAATGACAACTGAGATTTGCTGAATTGTTGCGTACATTATCAGCGCCTGTAAGCGATTCAGAGAGGCAAGATGATTAGAGAGAATTGGCAAACAACTTGGGAAAAGAGCTAGCAGAATGGAAGTCTTTATAAGCATGCTAGAACCATTGATACATACAAACAACAAAGGAAGCATCTAGTGCTTAGAAAATCTTCTACTCGTCCCTTTGAATTGATGAGGTCTCATAAACTTCTACATTTCATCATCCTGCCTTTTCTCCTTTGGTGTCACTTCTTCGTGTTGCCTTGCATCAACAAATAGAGGAAAGACGTATAAACTTCCAATAAAGATAGTTTGTGAATATGAGATGCTGACACCAACAAACCCCAAAAGGAGTTTGAGATGACAACTCTCAACTGAAAAGTGATTCGATATCAATTCAAAGTATTAGCATGCGTGCATAACGTAGCTGCTGGATATCAAGAGAAGGTTTTCTTTTCCGTATATTCCCCTTGTCAAATTTACTTTCTTTCCATTGGTGCATGGAACAGGTTCTAGAAAAATCTTATGTTGCAGTAGAAGCCTCAGAATCGGATACTGGTAATTGTACGAAAACCTCTTTCACTACAACAATAAAAGAACTCCAATAACTTCGCATGTAAATTTTAAGCATGAACAATACTCCACTTGGAAGTCAAAAACAACAACCATTAATATTGCTAATGTGAAGATTATTTCCACAAGTTACATGACGGCATATGAGAATTTTATTTCTTTTAACTGATTTGTCATATACCTTTTTTGGCTATTGTCAATCAAATCAATCTACTTTGTGATCTTCCAATCAGATCATTCTTTTTCTTTCCGTTGGAAATCAAACAAATGCTCTTCCAAATAACAGAGATCAGATTTGGGAAGTCAAATTTGAATGCAATGTCACATCTCTCGCAGCGACAAAAACTAGCGCCAGCCATACTTTCGCCACTATAATCCAGGTACATCTCCTTCTATTCCAATTTTGACCCACTTTGACCGGTTAAAAAGCCAATCGATTTCCAGAACACAGCACTGTATTAGTAGGAGAGCAACAGCAACTAAAACCACAAAATTCCGGGAAATCAGTCCATAAGAGACAACATGTCTCCCCAATAACAAGGGTACTATGTTGTTAAGCATCAAGGAAAACATTGCACTCGTTTGCTTTCTTCATAACAGAAGTCCGACTGAGCAGCTTCTCCTTCACGTTGCCAAAGAAATAATTGGTTTCATTCCTGGGTATTGTCAAGTTCCTTCCAAGTGCAGCTATGGGTGCTTCATACCAATCTATGGCTTAAATCAGATAAGATGCATGGCAGCTAGCTCATTGTAAGAGATACCATCTTTACTATAACATTTAATTTGAGGTCAGTTTTGTGCTCTAATGTGTTTGACAAAGCCCCCTGAATAAAGCATACTCCACTGACTATCGCGAGAACGAATTAGACTGAAAAAAACAGGTACGAGAATCCAGAAAGGGCAAAAGAAACCCAAACATCATTTTACAGTTTTGTGTGTTTTGTTAGTGTGGCTTGAACAACTCGGAATGTAGCATACAGATACCATAACCAAATTATTTTTTATAATTATAAAGCAAAGAAAAGCAGATACTTTCGCATTATGCAAATCACATGAAATGGCTAATGTATACAATACCTCAATCACAGTATCCTCGTCAACTTAGTTTTAGTGGTTCACCCTAAGGCACACTAACACATACTTTCACAACCCTAAAACAGTAGCTAAAGAAACTATGCAAAGTATTCGAAAAATAATAGGACATTGCAAAGTAACAATAACTCTGATCATTCACAATTGGTTGATCCACTATAAAATAAAGATAAAAATAATAAAATAAGCTAAGTTACAGGACTGACTGCATATTCATAAAAGCAATGACCTACCTCTTTAATGGTCCTTTCTTCAAATGAGTATCCAGACATGCCTTTATGTCCTCGAGTGTCATAACATTCTCAAGACTCGACTTCAATAAATTGGATGCATCTAGATGTGAGGCAGAACCAGCCAAACCAGGGATTCCTTCCAAATCCTTAACCTTCCCTTTGAGATGCTCCATTAAAATCATCCCTATAAAGCACCCCGAAAAATAAAAACACAAAAATTAGGTCAGAATGCATATCTTGAACCAAACTTTCATGCATATGAGCTATAAAAACTTATTGAAGACTGAGAGAATGGAGACATATGAATGACCCATTTAAGTCAAGGCTACAACAGCAGCATCGCATGTGATGACAGAGAGCAACTGATGCAGGAACATAATTAATCTTTTTTAGTATTTTAAGTGTATTCTTTTGAACAAGTCTTATATCAAGTTTTTAGGCCAATAAGCAGTAATGTAGTAGTCATGTGACTTTTAATGAGCTGCAATGGTCGAGCTTAAAAATTATTATGTTAGATGAAGGGTGCACAAATAGGCCTTTTACTCACTTTGTCATTAGTTTTTCCTCACTAGTTTTTCCTAGAATAACCATTCTCTGTGCCATCTTCAAGTTGCTTTAATTCTTTTTGCTATCTTTCAATTCTCCAACCTTGCCAAATTGGTATTAGATCCCCTTGTTATGGTTTTCCTTTATCAATTGGCATTAGAGCTACAAAGATTCCAACTTGCAATTACGGTTTTCGTTTCGACATGATGGTTGGACGGGGAAGAGGTCATGGAAGAGGCAATCGAGCCCAACAAATAGAGATGGCTGAGATGCGATGTCTGATTGAAGACTTGTTGTAGGCTGTTCAAAATTTGCAGTGACAGGAAACTGTGAAAGCCCATATGAAGAATCCAGAAGGTCACTGCAATCCTGGACATGCCGGAAGGTGGTTTCAAGGATGATAGCAATAATATTTGATGAAAATCCCTTTCATGATGCCAGACCAGAGAAACGTGGATTGGAAGAGCTACTGCATCATGCCTTAGATCATGATGAAGAGATCTATCCTTTCTGTGAAGATTTTGAAAATGAAACAACAACAGTTACATGAGATGATGACATAAGTCATGCAACAATTGTACGGGATTGACTATGGTGATCAAGACCAAGCATTTGCAGTAAATTTACTGGCAGAAGATGGAATTGTCAAAAGTACTAATGGTTCAAGTGAGACGGGGAAAAGTCTTTGTGAAGGTTTTGATTCAGTTACTTATCAATATGCAATAGGTATTAAAGAAGAAGATGAGCAAGCATGTGAAGGAAATGCTGGCTAATTTAAAGATGAAGAGAGAGTATTGTTCATGTTGATGATAAATTTTGTCATTCCTGATCAATTTGAGGGTTTGAGTGAAAGTATCAATTGGCAAGCTTTCGGGAAGCAAGAAAATTTCGATTGCTTTGATGATGGGATTGGAATATTAGCGATGATTGGAAGGAATCCGCTACATCAAGGCCGAGTTTTCTCCAATCAAAGAATGATACTTACTAGGAATGGTAATATGGATGGAAAGTTCCCAATGAAATGGTTGGGTAAATCTGGTACCTTCCTTGGATTTTGGCAGAGGAGATGAAGAAGGTTGATCCAGAGACACGCTTAGTTCGTCAATGTTTTCAACACTAAGCTTGACTCTCTCCAACCCAGGGAGAATGACGTAGGAGCATAAACTTTATTTGTATTTTTAAGTGTTTTGTTCTTTATTGAGTCTTTAAATATGTTATTAGGTTAAAAAACACTCATGTCCCAGTCATGTGGCTTTTAATAAGCTCCAATGGTATAGATTAGAAGTAGTTATGTTAGATCAAGGGTGTATAAATAGGTATTTTAGCCCTGTTTTTGTTCCTTTTGCTATATTTTGCTTCTCTGACTACATCAGCTACTACATCTAAGTAAACTTTAATGTCCCTAGCAATGAAAGACCAATGGAGAAGGACATAACATGTGCAATAAGCACCTACATATGGTCCCCACCCAAATATATGAGAAGCGCAAATTTTAAAAAGCGCAGGAGGAGGAAAACTCATTCCTTATTCAACTCAAAAAGGTTTCCAACAGGGATTAGATGGCATCACTACTGAACCTGGAAAACACTATAGAGTTGGCATAGGTTTCAAGGACTTTATATATATATATAAAAACCCCCTAAAATGGCTGAGGCTATTTTTCCTTCTCTCTCTTTGTTCTTCGCTCAGCACAGCATTTTTGCTTCTCGTTTTCAGTTCTAACACACGAATTACCGACTCTCACTTAGAATCAACATCCATCCATAACTCATAAGCACCTAGAGTAGCCCATGTATACAAAAGCAAAGATAGCATGTGGACTTAGGGAGACCTAGAACTAGCTGCCAAAGTATGAGAAAGCAAGAAACAATCTCGACAAGAATGGATGCATGAATCTCCCTGACATATAGATGGTCTAGTCATCAACTTTGTCAATCAATGAAATCCCTACCTAACTCCCTACTCATAGATTTTATTAAAAACTAAGATCTATCAATATTGCCGACGGATTGAGAAACGTGACAACAGGAACATTGCTAACAGATTGGGAAACTCAGGAATCCAGCACCAATAAATCATTGAATAGACAGTCAGTCCCCTACTTCGAATAAACATTTTGCAGCATTCTTCAAGTAAGCTTTTGACTTGATTTGACAAAAGGAAAAAAATCCAATAAAAGAGGACGACAGAAGGCTACAAAGAGCGGTTATCCTTCCAGGAGCTACACCACAACATGAGCACATAGAGGACTAGGAACTTCTCGTAAAACAATAGGAAATTCTATAGAAGCTCGTGCAGATAATGCGTTTGTCATTGTTTCCTTGAACCAAAATTACAGATGGAACCTCAACCCATTCCATTAAATCAAGGGAGGAAAGCATGAAGTAAAATTTGTGCCGCAGCCCAAAAAAAAAATCATCTTTTACATGTCCGATCAACTCCCTACACGGGCGAGAAAAAATCCAGAAAAGGGTCAAAAATTCCCTCTTTCGGTCGTAGAAGAAGATACTCGCACCCCCAAGTAGCTCGCCACAAAACCCAATCGGTTTAAAGAGAGGAGAAACAGGGCACGTACCCACGGCTCGGAGCATCTTCAGATCGAACCTCTCGGCGAGATGCTCCCGGCCGATCACCCTCGCTCGTTGGAGCGCCAGCGCCTTCAAGCTCATCAGAAGATCCTGCGGCAAAAACAACAACCCCCCCCCCCCCCCCCCCAACGGCAATCCCTCGTCAAATCTTCGCAAACAGAAACGAGAAAAACAGAAACAAAAAATCTCGACAGGAAACAGACGACACGCAGCGAGGAATCTTGGAAAACCGGAGATGCAAATTGGAGAAACGGAAGACGTACGAGCTCCGATTCCGACAGCGAACAGAGCCAAGCGACATCCTCGACGCTGTTGCTTCCCAGGATGTCTTCCTCGGAATCCATGGACGCACCTTGGACAGACCGGCCGACCGACCGAACACCAGAGAGAGAAAGAGAGAGAGAGAGAGAGAGAGAGAAGGCGGTGATCGTTTGCCGCGAAGCTGAGCTTAACATGAACTGCAAGGGTTAAACACTATAATCTCAAATTAAACAAATTGATTAGATAGTTTTGTTTTTGATATTTTAAAATAGAATCGACTTAAGATACTAATTTGCACTTTTTTTGTAAAACCAAAAGTAAGTACTCAATTTGAAGTTCCCAAAATAAAAATATAAGGCGGTGTTGATAATAGTCGAAATGGGCTAATTCTGAAAAAAAAAAAAACACCAATTTTACTTTAAGTGACAATTTTGACTCAAACTTTTTTTTGTCTTAATAAAAAGCACCAACTTTTACTTGAGCTCCAAATTTAAGCCCCCATGATATAAATTTTCAAATTGTTCCAACTATACTTAAGATTTAAGTGAAAGTTAGTAATTTTTAATGAGATAAAAAAGAGTTTAGGTTAAAATTGTTACTCAAGATAAAATTGATGCTTTTTGTTGGGATTAGGCCTAGCCAAAATATTGGTTCGAAGTAATATTACCTTCTTACACCAATATGGAACGATGAATATTACCAGTAGGTTTTGGGCTTTTAACATGGTAATAACCAAGTTTTTCAATTATATTAAAGGAATTAAGTAACCCCATCCTTACTTATCAGGTTCCATTTTTTTTTTCGTATGATCGCCAACTCTCCTCTACCTCTCTTTCAGAGACTTTTATTTTACCTATTTGTAGAGCATGGAGGTCAAATCGGCTGAACCTGTAATACTAGCATCCTCGCTTCCCAATTCCTTTAGCAATGGGCCGCGTGCTATGTGGCTACCAAAATCTTATGTGATAACTCCAATTAGCACTAAAAATTAAATACATTTTCACACAAGTCTGTAAACCGAGGGTTCAAGTCAATTAGTCTGTTGATAGACTTGTGCGAAGCATAAGCTGACTCATAGGAAGTCAAGACTTCCCCTCTTGTCATCATCTTAGGCACAGGAGAATACTATATCTGCCTATCCGGAAATAGCTAGCCGAAGCTGACGTGAAGTCTACTTTCTCTATCTAAGAAGTAACCCCATCCTTACTTATCAGATTCAATTTTTATTTTTATTTTTTTGTTTGATCGCTAACTCTCCTTTACCTCTCCCGTAGAGGCTTTTGCTTTACCTATTTTTCAAAGCATGAGACTCGAATCGACCCAACCTGTGATAGTAGCATCCTCGCTTCCCAATTCCGTTATCACTGGGCCGCGTGCCATATAGCTATCAGATTCTTGTGTGATAACTCCAATTAGTACTGAAAATTAATACATTCCGCACTAAATAAAATTATCTAAGTCTGATAATTATGAATAGTTTTGGCTTAAACGATTCAATTAAGTAAAAAAATCACTTAATTTGTCGAGTAATATTACGATTACTCAATTCTTTCAATAGAATAATAATTGATGGTAATTAAAATCCTTCAAACTATAATGATGAAAAACCTACCAATAATGGTCATTTTTAATATCTGGTAAGAGATTAATAATATATATTTATCGATTTTCGAATTTTCATCTGGCAATCTTTATCCCTAATTTCAACACTTAGATTCTCACAACCTAAATTTTCAGTTTTACCAAATAGGCCAAGTGCCCAAGAAGCACGAGGCGAGTTGACCGGGCTACAATGCCTCCCAAATTAATCAATCTCATTGCGCATCAGAAGTAACCACGGTCCGCGCGGGCCGGGCTCAAATGAAATTTTCGGCCCGGCCCGGACTAGTAGGCTGGGCTTTGCTAGGCCCGAACGTGGGCCCACCCAGATCGGAGATGAAACGGTCCACAAAGGGCGAGCGCGGCAAGGTCCTTGCCGGTATTGGCTAGGCCTGAACCTGGCTGTACTTTAACCCAAAAAAAAAAAATTTGTTTCCCGTAAGTGATCAACCTCACAGCCAGTGTCCTGACTTTGAACTAATGTGCCCAAAAGAGATGGAGTAACCAACGGCACGCATCGTAACGTTTCTATTTTTCTATTTTTTTATTTTTCTATTTTTGAGAACAGATTTGGAATAGAAATCCGTTTAGTAACATAATTTTATTTTTCTATTTCTGGAACAAATTTCTATTCCAGAAATAGGTTTGGAACAGAAATGTAAAAAAAAAAATATATTACTTTCTATTTCTGAAACAGAAATAAGAAATGAAAACTCTTCTTGTTGCTTGCCCTCGCCACTAGCCGGTTACCTCCTTGCCACTCGCTATTGTCGTCGGCCACCTCTCGCCACCGCCGGCCACCTCCCGCCGTTAGCCACCTATTGCCGGCATCCTTTGCCGACCGCCCCCTCCCACTGTTATCCTCCGTCGTTCGCCACCGTCCAACGTCGACCGCAACCCGCCCACTGCCACCTCCCATAGTCCTTCGCCGCGATCGGCTGCATCCCGCCCGTTGGCCGCCTCTTGCCGCCGACCACCATCCTTCCTCGCCCAACGCCGGCCGCCTCCTGCCCGACGGCCGCCTCTTGTCGCCGACCACTATCCTCCGCCGCCCGATGCTAGCCCTCACCAGCCATCAATCGCCGTCCTCCTCAGCCGGCTACCATGCTCCACTGCCCAACGCTGGCCGCCCTTTGCCGCCGGTCGCCTCTTACCACTGGCCGCCCTACGCCGCCGACCGCCTCTTACCGCCGATCGTCGTCTTCCACCGCCAGCCGCTGTGCTCCACCGCTCGACGCCGGCCGCCCTCCACCCCCGGCAACCGTCGCTGCTATTCGCCGTTGGCCATTGTGCTCCACCACCCGACTCCGACTGCCGGCCGCCGCCGATTGCCTCCCGCCGCCAGCCGCCGTCATCCGTCGCCACCGATCGAGCTCATCCCACCCCCCAACCACCGTCCTCCGCCACCCGCTGTCCTCCGCCGACTGCCCAAAAAGGATAAAATTTTTTGTCGTTATCAAACGAATTTCTATTTCGAAAATAGAAATTTTGTGTCGTTATCAAACACACATTTTTGCTCAGAAACTCGTCCACGGATTCGAAATAGAAAAATCTATTTTTGACAATAAATTGATTTCTGGAATGAAATGTTACCATGCGCGCCTCAAAAGGCCACAGCTAGACTATACCACATGAAGCATAAAACGAAGCAAGCAGTTACAGTAAACTACATCAAGAGCCCCATGTATAGCGTTGCTGTTCATTCCTTGAGCCTCAGTAGCCACTGCCCAAATCCCATAGTCTAGACAAGTGAAAAGGAAAGCGAAACTTTTTTTTTTTTGATGATCCGGGAACCTCCTTTTCGCCCGACAGGCTATTCGGTACTAAATCCGGGGGAAGGCTAGCCCAGCAACCCACCGTCAGGACCCCCCACTTAAATCGCTGACGACGCAGAATTTCGAACCACTCACCTCCTGCGATGGCGGGAGAGCCCAAACCAACTGCGCCACCCAAGGGTGGGTTGGAAAGCGAAACTTTTATCAGAACTACATACAAGAAGTGTAATCTTTATCGGTATTTTCGCGTGTGTTACAAAGGAAACTAATCAAAGAATATGTATAATCTCGAGCACGGTTTATCCCCAGAATTCTGAATAACTGCGGCTATTGGAACAATGGGCTACTTCGCAGTGTCCTCTAGATAGGGCTTGGTGAATGACTTGTAGATTGATGCTCTCCTCCGCTGTATAGCTTCCTTCAGATGATGTATTTTCGTGTCGACTCTGGCTGAGAACCCGACTTGCGTCGTCCTATTTGAGTTTTGCTGCTCTCTCAACCACATCTGCTTGTCGATGACGTCCTTTTTGCGGTGCTTCATCTCTTGGATCACGTGGTCGTCCAATGGGTAAAATGTCCTTTGCAGGACCATGTAAACGATGTACGGAAGCAGTGACGCAACGACCACAAGCAGTGTGATGATCCAAAAGCTAGGAGAGCCTCCAATGGCCTCAGTCAGCACATGAAATCCCGTTTTTGAGTAGGAGGGAGGGAGCGCGCCATATACGAGCAGGAAAATGTACCACAGCAATATGCTTCCCCAGATAAACAGGTGCTGGATCCAAGTGAAGTGACTGATTATGAGGGCAATTTGGCAATTTACTGTCCATATCACGCATGTGTATGTGATCGTGCCGAGGTGTGCTATGTCAGCAGCATTGCCCTTCCCAGAAAATGCGACTGAAGAGAGTGCGTGTATGGTTAAGAGGAAGATGATCAAGGAAGCAACTGCGCCATTAAGTATCCATCCGATGATTCTCTTCCAAGAGAAGCATATGCCTCTTTGACCCTGTTGATAGAGGGCAGGAAACTGCAGAGATGACAAAGCTTGTTAAGTATGTGAGCCGTAATAAATCAAGAAAGGAAAAAGAAGAAGACAGATACTACTTGCAGCACTTGAAGTAAACCAGCGATTCGTGGATTTTTTTACTCTACCTGATGACACACATCTGATGGAACGTCCTGCTCAAGAACTCCCAAGGATATGACTGGCAACGATGTCAACAGGACGTTGAATGCCGTCATGGACCAATCGTCATACAGTACCTGGCCGGAGAACGATGTGTAGAACTCGTAGTAGAACAGCGTCAAGCCAAACACAATATTCTTGTATATGAAGTAAAGGATCTGTTAAACAAATGTGACACATAAGATATAAAAGTTCACTAACATTTGTCCTCCAGAGAATAATTTGGACAAATTAGTACCATCTTGGAGATTCTCTTGTAACACCAATGTCCATGCACGATCAGGAGTCGCTCGAGGAACCGGAATTGGGGCAACGAGAAGTCGCTAGCCATGACGGCCTGCAACATAAATAAGCAAATGAGTAAATTAACAGCATGCCATTGTTCAGCTTTCAATGGGGGTCTGAATTAGAATTCAGAAAAGATTTGCTTAGTCAAAAAGGCGACATGAAGTGACACTAGTCTTCACCTGCATGCCTTCCATGCCGCTAATCCCAACTCCGATGTCGGCTTCTTGAATCATGCCGACA
This sequence comes from Syzygium aqueum, assembly GCA_031216185.1. Classification (NCBI taxonomy): domain Eukaryota; kingdom Viridiplantae; phylum Streptophyta; class Magnoliopsida; order Myrtales; family Myrtaceae; genus Syzygium; species Syzygium aqueum. Next base: position 14,572,234 of record CM062235.1, on the reverse strand, counting down.
TCATTTGCGCCGTCTCCTATTGCCAGGGTAGTCTTGCCGGTGAACTCCTTCACCAATCGGGTGATCTGAAAGTTCTTACTTAGTGTCCCTATTCTCTTATTTAGCGCTATGGTTGTGAATAGGAAAACTTACTAAGCAAGATAAGCTGAATTTCTTTCTGACGATAATACTTAGAAGTAAAACTGAAATCTTACGAGGGCTTTCTGTTTCGGTGACACACGGCAGCATATGACAGAAGCACACTCGACAGCCAACCGTAAGAATTGATCCTTCACATCGCTTCTCAAAGCAATCTCGAGGGCCTGCCCGTCCACCACCAGAGCAAAGGGCAAATGCTTGCCGTGCTCTTCGTGTATTTCTTGAGAAAAGCTTTCGATTTGGCTTACTAAAGCTTTTTTCGCCGCCTGAAAAAATGATACGCCGCTGGTCATCACCAACCTCAAAGAAGCGGAGGATCTCAGGCATTTGAAACATCTTCTAGAACAAATTAAAAAGTTGTTACAAGGCAACTGCCGGTACTTTGATTGCAGTAACTACTTCGCTCATAAACCTATGTTTTACCCTCTTGCTTTTGATGCTTATTGCCTTCATTTTTCTGATCTTGACATATATATTCGATCATCCAAAAAAGGAAAAAGAATTTAAATTGATACATGACCGAACCAAGTCACTGACTCGTACTAATTTTAAATAGATAGTACTGCAAATTCTTGTATGGTTAGTAAATATTAGGGAAAATACTATCAAAAATCTCAAACTATGTTACTTGTGACAAATTTACCCTGAACTTTTTTTTTACACGAAAAACCCCAAACTATGTCACCTGTGATAAATTTACCCTGAACTTTTTTTTTGTGATACGAAAAATCTCAAACTATGCCACTTGTGACACGTTTACCCAATAATACTTTGGCCCATGGGCATTTTTGTCTTTTTCCTTTTTCTATTTTTTTCCCTTTTATTTTTCTTTTCTTCTTCAGTGAGGGTCGCCCTCGCTTGGGCGGATGAAGGCAGCCCTCGCCTGAGTCGGGCAAAGTCGCTCGACGCAAGATCTAACGTCGGGCGACCCTCGCCGACCTCGGGCGAGGGTCGCCCTCACCCGACTCCGGCAAGGGCTGCCCTCACCGGAGAAGAAAAGAAAAAAAAATAGAAAAAGGAAAAAAAAACGAAAATGCCTATGGGCCAAAGTATTGTGGGATAAATGTGTCACAAGTAGCATAGTTTGGGATTTTTGGTGGTATTTTCCCTAAATATTATTGATGCACGGTATTTCAAGCATGTGAACTTTCTCATTTCTATTACATTAACATTATAACAACACTAAATATTCATGTGTCGGAAATCTTACGAGTATCGCCTCCGATTGGTTGCTGCATCCCGAGTCCTTGACAGAATTCAAATGAAACTGTTTGATATCTTGTCGAAGCAAGCTACAGGCGAATCTAGCAGAGGCAACGAGAAAATAGATGAACTGATTAGCTTTTTACAAGATTAAGATGGTCATAAACATTGGTCCATACTATGAACTGATCAAGTATCATTACAGCTAGCGAGTTTCAAATGATGAGACACACCCAATGTTGATTGCAGTCTCCTTCTTGTCACCGGTAAGCAGCCAAATCTTCAAGCCTGCTTGAGCGAGTTTATCTATGCATTCTGGAACCTATGCAAGTCAAGAAAATGTACTGTCTTTCAAATCCAGAAGTTCTACTTTGTAGAGGTAAAATAAGTTTCTGTCCCTTTTTATCCAAAAACTTGTACAGGAGATACATGTCAAATGCTTGATAAACATCTTAATGATCGATGATGATGTATCAATTACAATAACTGATTTATGACTTAGTTTTGCAATAACACCGGAGTATGGCTTTCTTTTTGTTGAGTAAGAGTGGAAGTATTATTTCTGCAGTTGAAAGGAAACAGATGGAACAACGTTTTTTTCAGCATCGTTAGTTCTTCAATGCATGAAAACCAGAGAAACTGACACTTCATCTACCGCTTATTTTTCCAGCTTTATGTAACTAGTTGGGTTCCAATCAAATCTGAGAAGGACCTAAAGTAAAACCAAAGATATAGAAAATGAAAAGTTAAAATGACATTGAGAATTAACTAACCCCTTTTTGTAACTTGTCCTCGACAGCGGCAACCCCCAACAGAATCAAGTCCTTTTCGATCATTTCAGACGCACTCTCCAGTAATTCATCCCTTTCAGGACCCACGGTGGTCTTGGCTTTCGTGAATATTGAGTTCCAGTGTTCGTACTCGGCCCTTTCGACAGTACGATAACCAAAGGCCAGAGTTCGAAAACCATCTTCAGCGTAACACGAAAGGTGTGAACTTGTCGCCTCCTGGTATGACCTCCCATTGTCAGCGAGCCTCTCAAAAATGATGCTGGGAAAGCAAATCAGATAGACCTATGAGATTCAGGATGCCCCAAGAACACAAATAAAAATTGGATCTGATTGATTCTTCCATGAATCAGCGAATACCTGTCCGCTCCTTTGCACAAAAGAAAGATTTGACCATCTTCGGTGCTCACAATCACGGACATCCGCTTGCGAGAACTACTGAACTCCAACAGGTTCAAAAGCTTGTACTCCCTGAATGTTACTAAGAGAGGATGTTCCTCAACCGCTAAAACATATGTTCAAGGAAACCAACGAATAAATGACACCAGAATGGAATCAGAAAGCCAAGAGGATACCTTTCCACGACGCTTCCCGAGTCTGGGTCAAGCTCCTTGAGAACCATCACTGATTGTGTCCTCTTGCAGAACTGTACGCCGAATTCCTGAGAGGTTATCAAGAAAGCGACTTCCTCTGGCGACTCTGCCTCAAACTTCAACTTGTCAGCTCGATCGTCTGTAGTGGGTATGCCAGTGTGACACAGAGCCATCACTCTGAAGAACATTGTTATGTCGAACACATGGGAATTGCGAGTCCATCGCCCATCCATCAGCCTGTCATCCCTGAAGTTGAAGCCCTTAATGGAATATTCTCTGTGAACATCCAAAGTTTTCAGGTTTTTCAAGTTTGGACTCTCTAAATATTCCGGAGCACCTATATAACCCATCTGAGTGCCAATGTCGTCCGCGGGGAATTCACAAATCTCGATGCTTTGGCTCGTTGCATCAGATTCATCGACACTAGACCTGCATGCAACCATATCAGAATTCATCCTTTGAGAAGCGGCTAGATCCACTTCATTCAAGTCGCCGCCATACGAGACTCCTGCAATGGAGCATTTCCTAAATTCCATCTGGTTACAGGTCAAAGTCCCCGTTTTATCTGATAAGATGATTGATACCTGACCGAGCTCCTCGTTCAAATTTGAAGTGCGGGCTCGGACCCACTGGCATGTCGCTTCATCGAACATTTGTATATCCATGTTAATGAGGGCAGCTTGAAGTACTTTTACCACTTCAATGGACACATAGAGCGAAATAGGAATCAAATAGCCATACAGCACCAGAGCCCATATGAATTGCATAATTGCGGACAATACTGGTTTTGACGGATTAAAGAATGGATCTTCGTCTTGTAAACGGAGGTACCACCAACTTGTCATCTGGGAACTGACAAGCAATGCAGAAGCAATAGACGTCACCAGTGAAATTAAAACAAGCATCGAGAAAAGAATGTAGATGACACGATCCATCTTCCTCTCAACCTGGCTACGTTTAGAGGGCGACTTCATGGAGTTCCTTACTGCCTTCGTGTCAGGTCCAGTGAAAATGACGACTCCATATATGTACTCTGTGTTCCGGAGTTTGGAATCTCTCAGAAGCAATTGTGCAGGGCACAAAGGATGCGATTCATTCTCAAATTCCAAGTTTCCAACGAAGGAATACAAATTCGGATTCGGGTCCTCACAGTAAATAGTAGCTTCGAATTTACTCATGGTGTCATCTTCATTTAAACTGAGAGTGGCTTCTATGCATCTCTTAGCTTTCAGATTGGTTTCTCCATCGAGATTCATAGTCTCAACATAGCAAACGCCGTCCTCATAGCTTGAAGAGAGTAAAAGGAGATCACTGGGAAAATACTGATCCTTCTGTACTTTAACAACATCCCCGACGGAGACTTGTTGCCACGGTTTTTCGACAAAGACACCATCCCCTATGTGAGTCTTCACGAAACGGGAGTTCACTTCCAAATCCTAAGAAAAGTTTTAGTAACTACAGCATTAGTCCAAGACTACAAGGCACTTTTCAATTTTTGGCTCATGACAGACAAGATTAAATGCACTAAAATGAGTCTGGGCAGAACCACATTGACAAAGCCCAATTTGCAGTACTCTAAAACGTGAAATGGTTTAGAATGAGCACGACCATAATACAAAATGTTAATCAAGAAATTCTTAGGAAGTCATTTTTAGCAGGATCATTATGGCCATTCCCCAGAAGGTTCAAGTTACCTAGCCAAAAACTCGATAAAGAAAAAGAATGAACAACGAACATATGAGGAATAGTAAGATGACTAGAGAAAAAATTCGATGTCCTCGTACCTGTAAGAACCTGTGCCAATCTTCTATCGCCTCCTTGAGCATGCTGATCCCAACCACAAAAACGAGAGGGATAATCAGACTCGGTCGAGTGAAAGGAGCAAACGAGGTGAGGGACAATACTGCTGCCAGCAGGAAATAAAGATTGGCCACTCTTCGAAACTGCTCGAAAAGTGACCTTGGGAGGAACGTCAACACGTTGTACTTGGTCGTGGATACGTAATTGGTTGGGTACTTGTGAGGTTTCATTCTATGCAGATGAGGCTCGTTGCAGAAAACAACCCGCGAGAATCCCGGCCGTCCTATAAGGCTTTTGATGGGAACTTGATCTACATTGGGGGGCCGGAAGCACGAGAATGTGTACAGCTTGCTCCATCGTATCTTCCTCTTTGTTCTTCCGCTTGACTCCTGCATTTCGCTTGCCAACTAGAATTTCAAGTCGCCCTCCCTCTATAAAGTGAATGGAGCTCCTACAACTACATCAGACCTTGACCAAACGAAATCCTACGAATTACAACCCTGCGTTCCCTCCATCCAGGATCAACACGCCTTCGTAGCATCACATATCTAAACTATATATGTAGAACAAATTACCCTTCATGACCTGTATTGTGTCCTCTTCTGGGCGTTGACTCACCTGGTCACAACTATAGATATCATCGACAGCTAAACAAGAAGTCGACTCTTTCATTGCATTGTCCCCATTTTCCAAAGTTGCACAGCAATATAAAACTCGGAGGTTGATGCATTTTTTTGGTCTGTGTTCTTGGACAGCGACGTCGGATGCGAAGCTTCGGGGTTTTCTTGGATCATGCAGGCCTGCCATTTTGCCTTACTTTCCTTAAAAAAGAAAATAATATACCGCCAACCTGAGGAGCTTCACCATTCCGTTAAGTCTTCGAAGAATCCGTCAACATCTTTCAGAATCAATAAACTAATGCATCTACTACATGCTGGCCAATGCCCATCTGGCCAATGCCCATCTGGCTTTTGATACAAACAATGACTTCGGCATTTGGAAAAAAAAAAGTTAAAAAATGACACTTTACGAGTTGAAAAGTGGAGCAATATTATAATCCTGCGTTCAGATAAACCCTGCTCTAGTAGCTTGCAGGGGTGAATTCATAAAGAATCAAAGTGGACGTAACTTGCGGATGTCTGAATTCAGACAATATCTGATAAAGAATCGACAAGTGTGCAGATCCCATAATTAGTGCATCATTTGACCATGCCGTAACAACTGCAGAAAATGGCCATCCAATCACCCAAAAGAAAAAAAAATTCAAATCCTGGATGGATTGGAATGATAATCATGCACATGTCGCCATTTGAAAGGTCTTTATGAGTGCGGTTGAAAAATTGAAGTCAAAGCTCAAGATCAATTATTTGGTAAGAATCTTTGCTCCATTCCCAAGTACTGGAGGTCAACTCTCAAGTTTAATTTGTTACAAAACTTTAATCCTCTCTTGGCGTGTGAACCCCTAAATTGCAGAAAAATTTTAAGACAATAAGTCAGTTTTTATTTTTGCATTTCCAAAAATTTAATAATTTTATGAATTGGGTTCTCGTGTTCTCCAGATCTAGGCGCTTTGCTTAAAGTATGGATCACACAGAAAACGATGATGCATAGAGTAGCAGCTGCATTTTCCAATATTTTTCGATCTTGAAATCTTCATTTTTCTTTCGCTTTCCTTTTCTTTTATTTTTTGCTTTCATAAGATTGCTGAGAGGCTCAACCGAGAGCTTGTTCTGTCCCAGTTTTGTGTTCTAATATTTTTACTATAGAACACGCCGTCTGCCGAAAGTCAGTTGATAGCTGAGGAATGCAATTCGTGGTCATAACCTATGTTAATAAGATGCTGTTAATGGTCAAGATAAGAGTTTTGTATGAAACTTCTGGTAATATGATGAACTTTCAGAGGATACGACGAGCTACAATTTATTTCTAAATGAATGAACATGTAATGAGATGAGAGTTTTGTATGAAACTTCTGGTAATACTTCAAACGGACATATCCCATGGAGATGCCTTCGCATGCAGTCACGCATCTTATTATTACCTTTAATAGGGGTGATCGGTTCCAGGGTGGGTAGGGTCCAGACCTGGAACCTGGAACCTACCCTGTTACAACCGGTTCTCAATTTTTAGAACCTGGAACCTACCCTGTTTTCCCTAGACCATGTTTTGGAACCTACCCTGTTTTTTCGGTCCGGTTCCAGGTTCTACCTGATAACCTGTTTTTTTTTTCTGGTTTCAGAAATTTGGAGCAAAATAAACAATCCATAAGCACCATGTCCAGCAATTGACATGCTCCCCTTGACATGTTCACAAGTGCTCTATATTTCTCGAAGTGATAAAAATGAAAATGATGAAAATATATCAGCTAATGCATAACCACCTAACTAGTTTATCCATGGGCACAACTCATGCTCCAAGTAAATTTGGTTATTAATTCTCCGTAGATGCCAAAGTCAACAAGTGGTAAAAGGACTCGACTATCCAGCAACCTTTCCTGGTGGCTTGCCATCTCACTGCATCTTCTTCATTCCCGAATGGTTTTGTCTCTTCAAGCGTTGCATAAAACATAAAACATAGAAATGGAGCCTTATCCCAGCGATCGAAGTTTCTCACAATTCAATAGAGACAATAGGCGAAATGAGCTGGGTTGCCCAAAAAAATACCAAAAAACTCAATTGCGGACTCACCTTTCTCTCGATAGTTGCGTCGGAGTCGGCGACAATAAGGCGAGAGGCGATGAGAGGGGTTGTGTTCTTGCGGGCCACTGCGACGAGAGGCAACGAGTTGGGTTGTGGCGATAAGCAGCCGTGGCAATGAGCGGCGAGCAGTTGCAACGATGAGTTCTTGCGAGCATACTGAGAAGGGCCAAAAGAAAGGGGACTCGTAAACTGGAAGAGACTCAAGGGAGAGACTGAGAGTAATAAATGCTAGGATTTTTTTATGGTAACTTAAAACCAGTTCTAAAACCGGTCCGGGTGGATTTTCACTTAGACCCGGGAACCGGACCTGTTCCAACCGGGTCCGAAAAAATAGAACCGGTTACCGGACCGGTTCAAACAGGAACCGGTTCCCGGACCTATTTTTTGGGTGGGCCGGTCCGGTTCCTGGGTAAACCCGATCCGGTTGCACACCCCTAACCTTTAACATTATCACGGTCTTTAATATTGGATAGCATTGTCTTTCAGAGGCAATGGCATTGTACAAGCCTAAACTTTTACTCATTGTGCAATTGCACAAATTAGGGGTGAGCGGTTCCCGGTCCGGTCCGGTTCCAAGGTGGAACCGGGAACCGGACCAAGAGAATCGGTTCCCAATTTTGGGAACCACGGACCGGACCGGTTGTTCTAGGACCGGGAACCGGACCGGACCGTTGGTCCGGTCCGGTTCCGGTCCTGTCCAATGGAACCGGTTACTTAGAGTTTAGGGTTTTTTTTTTGTCAAATACTTAAGATTTGGTTCACATTTTACTAATTTTTATCAATAAATTTATGTCAATGAAGTTCACTTAGAGTTTAATTCACATTTTACTATTTTTTGTCAATGAATTTATGATAATGAAGTTTACTTAGAGTTTAGTTCACATTTTATTAATTTTTTCAAAGAAAAAAATAACAAAAATATATATTAAATGGTCGGTCCGGTCCGGTTGGTCCGGTCCCCCCTCGGAACCGGGAACCGGACCGCCCGAAAACCGGTTCCGCTTTTAGGAACCGGGAACCGGACCAATAGTCTCAAGAACCGGACCAAACTCGTCGGTCCGGTCCGGTCCCGGTTTGGGCGGTCCAAGTTGCTCACCCCTAGCACAAATTACGTTTTCGTGTTCAAATTAAATAGAGTTTGAAAATTCAATTCCATGTCAGGCTTCTGGCTCATGTCGCCTGATTTTCAAATCAGGCCGTTTGATCCCCATAGCTTTGACATTATCCTTGCCATCTTAAAAGAGAGACGAAGCTACAGAAAGCCTGATTAATCACTCAGAGAAACCCCAGTACCTCTTATTTGGGCTTCTAGTTAGTGATTAAAAGAGTAACGAAGTGCAAACTTGAAGGAACCGCAACCCTTGTAATCATCTATAATCACCTGGGTAGGAAAACAAACATTATCTTCTTAAGTTCTAAATTACATCAGCCAAACTACGCATACACATAGTGGCACATCAATGGTACTTAAAAAAATTTGAACGGAAACCCAACTTTCAACAATAGGCCTGAACTACAAATCTTTGGGAAAAATCTATGGTCCTAGCATTTGAGACGACATCGGAGGAAGGTACTGTTTCCATAATTCACCTCTTTTGAGCTGCAGAGTGGATCCAGCTCCGAGTGCCGAGCAAAGTTTCTTGGGACCATCATAAGGGATGACCATCTTCTTTGATATGCTTTCAGGTAAAGCTTTATAGTCGACTGACAACCAAGAAGAGGAAAGCTTAGAGTAATTGTGGTAGAGTGTTAAAAATAAGGCAGGGTTGCCCTCACCAGCGCTGCAAATCAACAAAATGCACGTCAGATCACAACACATGGACGTGTAGAACAGTACTACTGCAAAATGCAACTTGATTGGACAAAAGGAGATATGCTAATGTATAGAGAAAAACCAAGCTCTGGTCAAGCCGGCAGTGCCCTTGGTTGATCAATTTGGTTGAGCCAATCTCGTTACGTGCACACATAATGTATAGTGTGACACCGAGCTTAAGCGTTGTGAACTTTGATCCAACTTAGGACCACCGATATTCCTACTTACTGATATTTTCTTGAAGTAGTAATGACATATAACAACCATTCAAAGAATATTTGTGCACAATTCATGGACATCAGTGACAAGTCAAGTAGGAACCCAATAGTCTGATAATTAATATGCGGTTCATTGAAATTGTCCCAAATGAATACTAGGTGAGGGGAAAAAGAGTTCTGATCATATATTTTTAAGAGGGAGGAGAGATGCTCAAATTAGGTGACTATGAGAAGGATGTAAAAAGAAAATACATTATTAAATCATCAGAAATTAAACAAAGCGGACATGTCAATAAAAGAGTGAAGTGAAGCCAACCTTTTGTTCCAATTTAGTACTGTAGTCCACCATGAAACTGCCTGAAGAAAGTCTTTTCTCAAATTTCTTGCGCCAATTAAGAGCACACTTAGATTGGGAATGCAAGCATTCTTTTCGTATGGTATGTCAGATACCCAGGGCCTTGAAGCTGATCTCTGAATGGCATCCAAGACTTCTGGTTTCACGTAGTCAGTCAATCTCTTTGAGCAGTCCTCTGCTGCAGCAATACCGTAACTTTGCAAGTCAAGAGAAATCAGTTCCTCAGCTCTTCCCTGAAATGAAAAATCTCTAATGATACGCACACCTCAAGTGAATAATCACAACAGCTCATGTTATATACTCAAAAGTAGGTCCACAAAATGAGCAGTAACACAAATAGAGTGTACAGCTCCAAACTTTACAATCAAAAGTGAGGAAAATGAGTAGCCAGCGAAACAAGCAGAGGTCAAACATGCCAACCTTCACCACGAGGTCCGATGAGAAATATATGAACTTCGTTAGTGACTGAAGAATTATTGGTATTGCAAATGGTGCTAATTCCTCGTAATTTGGCTCCAAAGGGAACATGGCATTCGTAATTAGTTCCTTGATATTCTCCTGCCTACAATAATGGAAAGAAACGTTCGCATATAGGCTACCAAAAGCTGAAATGTGAAAATGAACTATCAGGAAAGACTTACCCGTGAATTTCTAGATGTGAATTTGGGAACAACACCTTTAACTTATAAAATGATAGCTTGTCTTCACTTCCACCGGGAATAAAGAAATGAAAATACATCAAATCTGGATTTCTGTAGCCAATGAAATCAGTATGAATATCAAGAATCCATCCAGGGGTGTGAGCTACTAGCAGTTGCAAAGGAATTTAGTGCCTATGCAAGAAAATCTGCAGTATGCTTAACTAGGAGAAATTCTTTTAAATGCTGACCTAATTTAGTTTCCCAAAACAGTAGAATTTAAAAGCATTCGATGAAGTTCAATGAACAGCAGCTCAACAAAAATCAGCCAAAAAGATAATTTGTTGGTTGCTTTTAGGGCGAAATACAGCGTTCAAAGTCACAAATCACAAGGAAGAATGAAATGCTATATGATTGCTTTATGGCGTTATGCTTGCCATAGACAATTTGTTATATCTAGAATCTTCCTTGACTTAAGAGACGTAAAGTGGGATTAGATGTCACAAATCATATGCATGCGGTATGGTTTCATTCCAGAACCCAAAACGGAATACATCTGCTGAGTAGCTACAAAGAATCATGTCGATGAAGTTTCATGGAAGTCATTGACCTCTGGTCTCATTGGGCAACAAAGTAGCATCACACTATTCAAACCAGATAGTAGATATCTAGTCGTGATTCTAAATATGTTTGAACAACTAAAAGCATGGTAGTGTGGTGAGAAGGACATATTAGTCAAGATATGCATAAGTAGCATTTTTCAGATGATTTAGGCAGGCACTGAAAGAACAAAGACCCCAGTGCCTGCTTCAGGTAAGACAAAAGATTGGATACATGAATGTCCAATAAGATGCCAAGTTACAAGGACATCATACCTTGAGCTAGTCAAAGTTGAATTGGCAAGGACTGCAAGCAGCCGAAGGTCCAGACACTCCATCCAAGAAACAACATGCACCATTCCATCCTGTTCATAGTTTGATGTTACCACTTTGGTGTTTTCTCCACCAGAAGCCCCAAACTTGCCCAACTACACAAGCTGATCAGTTAGCCTTGTTTGAACAGTTCAAATGGAATAAGACTTTGAAAAAACAATCATCGGCACTACAAAAATCCATCCTGCTAATCAGGCCATTTTTTCTGACCCATATACATATAGTACCAGATGAAAACAAAAGCAAAGACTGCATCGATGATGTAACTGCTTTTGAACTTGTCAGTGTATAAAGGAGCAGTTTCAAGATATTTATTTGATTTGTTTGAATGACGAGTAAAACAGGATACAACAGACACTACCATCTTTAAACAGGAGTGATCTCAAGCAATAACCATGGAATACACCTGTATTTGTCTGCTATCCAAAAACTAGAGCACAGACAACTTAAGCATCAGCCATCCAAATTCATGTGTCAACACTCCAATTTACCCTAAAATACAACCTTGAGCATCAATAACTATTATCATGTATAGGCGAGTGTGATCGTTACTCTACTTGTCGCCATTAACACATTATGCTATATCATTATCTGTCTAGCACATTCGGCGTGATCATATATCCTGGATTCTGAAGAGACATTGTGGATAACTTATTACTGGCAACTCCAGAGTCATGATCTTGTCGTTTGGGCCATCCAAAACTCATTTTTTAACATTTGGAACATTAGAACGAGCACTTCATGGACAGTAATCAGACTCTAAAGGAAAATGCAATGACCAATCAAACTCAAGTTTAACAAAAGGAAAAGGAAGCATCCAACCCAACTATTCACTAGAAATCCCAGAAGACAACACACCATATTCAGCCACTGAAGAGTCATGAACAGGTTATAAACATGCCAGACACTGTTTGAATGGAACCAGCTTATGGCTCGACCTCCATTCCAACTAAAAAACAAGCATACATATACTCAAAGAGAAAAAGAAAGGAAATTTACTGGGGAAAAGGAGTGGGATTCGTTCAGGAAGTTTTCGATGGGAAACCAATTTCTGTGAGGATCGGCGGGGTGTCGAACGTGTGTCGCCGGCAAGAACTGGAGGATTCCGAGGAAAACGATGAGCCCGAAGGAGACGAACCGGAAAAGGGGAAGTGGGTTCGGGGCGGGATCCGCGGCGGCGTCGCGGTGGAGGGCGGCGGCGGCTCCGCCGGCGTTCGGGGGCTGGGTCCGCCGGTGAGCTGCGGAGGGCCTCGATGACAGGTACGAGGAGGACGACGACATGGTCGCCCGTTGACTTTTCGCCAGCGCTTTGAAACGGTGAACACCGTCCGTAAATGTAATGTGTCTGTAATAATAATAATAATAATAATAATAATAATAATAATAATAATCAATAAGTTTCGATTTTTGTAGTTTTAATTTTTAATTTTTTAAATTTTATGCTGGCCGACCATATGTTTTTTAGTAATAATGCTAGATTTTAATTAACTATTCCAATTAGATTAGTATATACTAACACATGTGCACAGGCGATACGTGTATGCAAAAACATTGACATATCAAATATTAAATATTAGGCGAAATCGTCGTATTCCGAAAATCACTTGAATAATCTAAATTATTGATAAAAATACATCATACAAAAAATCATACAAATATACACCGAGGGGTAAACATATTTCAAAATTCGGAATTTTTCAGGAATGCTATTTTAGGATAGAAATCATTTAAATTTTAGTTTTGAAATATGGGAGCATCTTATAGAACTATTGACTTACTTATTATTAACGAATTTAATGTCTCTAAAATAAGTAATCAATGATGATATAATGTGAAAAGAGAATGAATAAGAACCTTTTAAAGTAGCAAGCACTCTTTTGACAAAAAGAAATAAGGGATAATATTACGAAAAATTTCAAACTGGTATACTAATGACAAATTACGAAAAATCCCTAAATTGATATATTTGTGACAAATTTATCTTAAATTAATTTTTTGATGACTAAAAACCCTCCAAACTAATACACTTGTGACAAATATAACATCCGTTAAATTATATTAATACCACGAAAAATCATAAACTGGCAAAACTAATGACAAATAGATGGGTAAAATCCTAAACTGATACACCCATCAACTGTCATGTATCATCCAATTTATAAATTTGACGGAAAAATTTAATAAAAACTAACATAGGGTAAATTTGTTACAGGTGTACCAGTTTGAGATATAATTTTGGATAAATTTGTCATAGATGTAATAGTTTGGGTTTTTTGTGGTATTTTCCCAAAGAAAAAAAAGTAGCAAGTACTCTTTACTTTTAGGCCTAATTCCCTAAACGGAAAATACCACCAAAAATCCCTCACTTTGCCCATTGTGATGCATTTACTCTAAACTTTTTTTTGTAACACTAAAAACTTCAAATTATGCTCACTGTTACATATTTACCCAAACTTTTTTCTGTGACATCAGAAATCTCAAATTATGCTTATTGTGACACATTTACCCTCAGTTAGGGTTCGGTTAAAAATCAACGTTAAAATCTGACGTGTCTCTGACATGGCGTTTGATGTGGCGCCACGTGAGCGCCCAGTCAGAAAAAAATAAAATAAAAATTGAACCTAAAAAAGAAAAAAAATTGAACTAATGTAATCTCTATTACTGTTCGAGCGCACATCCGTGGACGTCGACCTCAATCGAGGTTGTCCATGCTTCCCGACCTGGCTCGGCCACCTCGATTCTAAGGTGGTTGCAACAGTCCGGTGGCTATGAGCCTTGCTCGATGTTCTAGAACAAGATCTCGCTCTTAAACCCAATTTTGTGTTCTATTTGGGGGCCGAGCTCGCCGAGATCTGGAGTAGCTGAGTTGTCCATGACACTCTATTCCTCCTCTCTTTCTCACGAGCTTCTGCACTACTAGGGCTACTCTCCATGTCTTTAACTCATTTCCAATAAACATCAGGAGCTCTTGAACCTTTTCCCTCCTTTTTCTTCAAAGTCACAGAATTTCGCCAGTATCATGGAACGTGCCTTGGAGTCACGACAGTGCAATCGGCTATTATTTGCCAATCTTCCGGTGGATAGATTTCCAAGGTTTGGAGAAGCGGTGATTAAAGTGGCGAAGTCTATGGATTGATCTTGCCAGTATTTGACTAATGAAAGTAGAGGAAAAATGGAGGTATTTCACTCAGAAAGATGAACCCGAAAGGAACAAGGAAGAAGATTACAACAAAAGGAAAAAAGGAAAGAAAAAACAAAAGATGAATTATACATAGCCGAATGTCCAGGGGGCTCTGGGCGGTGATGGACAAGCGCCAGAGGGCAGTGATGGATGAGCGCTCGAAGACGATGAACAGTAACTGCGGTTACAGTACTCCGATTTTCTTTCTTTTTTAGGTTTAATTTTTATTTTATTTTTTTCTGACTGGGCGCTCATGTGGCGCCACATCAGACGCCGCATCGGAGACACGTCAGATTTTAACGTTTATTTTTAACCGAATCCTAACTTAGGGTAAATGTGTCACAGTGAGTATAGTTTAGGGTTTTTGGTGTTACAAAAAAAGTTTAGGGTAAATGTGTCACAGCAGGCATAATTTGGAGTTTTTGGTGTCACAAAAAAAAGTTTGGGGTAAATGTCTCACAATGGGTAAAGTTTGGTATTTTTGGTGGTATTTTCCCTTTCCTAAAAAACCACAAACTTTAGGTCAAGTCTCAAATCAGCTCTGAATTTTTTTTTTGTTTAAGAAAAAACCCTAAACTTTAGATCTAGTCATAAATCTGCCCAGAATTTTGTTTTTTGTGAAAAAATCACCAAAATTCAATTTATTTTTAAAAATATACTCCCGTGATCCAGTCCTAACTTGACGTGGTGCTTCCACGTCAATAACAAATCTACGTCAATAAAGTAATGGTGCTTTTTTTTAGACAAAGAAAAGTACGGAGCAAATTTGGACTGAACCTAAAAATTAGGTTTCTTTTTTTTAAAATTAAAAAAATATTTTTTTGGATGGATTTGCTATTGTCCCTAACTTTCATATTCTATAATGGTTTTATTTTGGAGAATTTCAACAATTTTGATTGGGTTGGATTTATTATCAAAGTGGAAATGCGGCATCGGTCTGAACCTATCGCAACATTACTCTGTTGATGTGGATTTTTTATCGACGTGGAAGTGCTACGTCAAGTTGAGACTAGATCGTGGGGTATATTTTTTAAAATAAATTGAAATTTGTTGATTTTTTTACATAAAACAAATCTGGGCCTGATTTGGGATTGAACTTAAAGTTTGAGATTTTTTCTGAAACAAAAAAAAGTTCGGGCCAAATTTGGGACTAGATTTAAAGTTTGAGATTTTTTTTTACCCACCCGTGGGTGCGCGCAGTTGGTTTGGGCTCTCCCACCATTGCAGGAGGTGAGTGGTTCGAAACTCTGCGTCGTCAGCGATTTAAGTGGGGGGTCCTGGCGGTGGGTTGCTGGGCTAGCCTTCCCCCGGGTTTAGTACCGAATAGCCTGTCGGGCGAAAGGGAGGTTCCCGGGTCATAAAAAAAGAAGAAGTACGGAGCAAATTGGGGACTTGATCTAAAATTCGGAGTTTTTTTTAAGGGAATTGACCTTACTTTGTATAATAATAATATAGGTCAAATCTCAAGTTTTGTAGTTGAAAGTTAAATATAACCCAATTATCGGGCTAAATTACAGTCTAATATATTACTTAGTATATGAATTCATTGGCGTGGATACCTAGCATTTTATCATCCCTCATTGGTATCTAGTGCATGATAACCATATATTTCTAGACAATGGACGAATGATAGTTTGAAAAGACCCACAAAAAAATCAAACGATTGTTTAAATCTCTTGTAGATTCTAAACTTAGATATCTTCCTCCAATTGTAATTATTTCAATTAAACTCCTTAAAGCAGTCAAATTACTCTTTCTTTTCCTTTTTATTTTCTTCGTTAATACCAGCAAAAATAGCACAAGCTATGCCTGTGCAAATTGTGGAAATAATAGTTATGAAGGAAACGAAAAATGCAATTTGAGTTATTTCAAGAAATTTATTTAAATTTAGAATCTACATGGGAGAGGTATATTTGATAAATAAAAGAATTTGTTCACATTACTATTTCGTCCATTGTTTAGTAATACACAATTATCGTTTTCTTTATATCTAGTGTAGGTACTACGTGAAATTCGAAGCGAAAATTTGAGATTAAATAATTTTTTTTCGGGTTTGCTTTATTTTATAAAGAGATTTACATTTTTTAAACAGATACGTGTGTGCTTTTTTTTTTTCGTGCTGGCCTATGAAATGTGCTTAGCCACTAAAGATGATAATATGTGTATGTATTGTTTGAGCCCTGCATGTAAAAATAAGTTTTTTTCCATGCTGAGTGTATACCGAAGGAAAATACGTTTTTCGTTTATATCGACGGTCCAGACCTTTGTAAAACATGTGGCTACTTCGTAATTCTACAAAGACACAAGCTCACAGGAGCTTCAATTATGGAAATCGAGAAGTTATTTATGTAGAGTAGGGGCATGGACTCTAAATTTATTTGTGCCATTAAATTTGACGGTTCGATACCGAATTCATCAGATTCAATGTTTCATATAGATTTAGGGAAATTTGTCCAAAAAATCGTAAACTTATTATACTTTTGTCAATTTGATTATAAACCTTTCAATTTTATCAATTGAGTCCCAAAGCCTTTCACGTTTTGCAAATTGAGTCCATTTGGCTAATTTAATCGGAAATTGCTAACGTAGACGCCAACCGTCCTACATGACATGGCCTGGCCGGCTCTTACGTGGATAATTTTTAATATTTTCTATTTTTTCTTTCTTTCCTTTTCTTTTTCTTCTTCTTCCAAGTCCGATGAGTGTCATGGCCCTTGCCCAAATCTGGCAAGGGTAAAAAAGCCCTAGCCAACCGTGGGCAAGGGCTTTGCGGCTCTCACAAGGTCTGGGTGAGGGTCACGACCCTTGCCCTTGCTTGTTACCAGAGAGGGTTGTTCGGCGATCTTTGCCAAGCTTGATAAAAGAAAAGGAAAAGAAAAAACTTAAAAAATCGATAAAACATTAAAATTGTCCACGTCAGTGCTGATCTATGTCAGCTATTTCCTGTTAAAATTGGATGGATAAACTTAATTGACAAAATATGAAAAAAGTTTAAGACTCAATTAACGGAATTGAAAGGTTTATAATTGAATTGACAAAAGTGCAATAAGTTTAAAACTTTGTTTAACAATTTTCCCTATACAATTATCTGCATGTACTAGACAATAACACCAAATATGCCAATAATGTTACAAGGAAATTGCTAGAGTTTCACTTTTAAGTAATTACCCACAAAGGTTTTAATATCAGCTGGGGATTGCCCTATCGCATAATTTGGGTAATTGGTCCTTTGAACTCGGCTATATCTTCCTCCTCCTTTTGACGGAGAAATTTTCTCCTGCTTTTGACAAGTGAGTGACAAGTTACGGATATATTTGCATGCACAAACTTAATTATGAGCGATGTCTATATTTATAATTCACCAACCAAAAGATAGAATAAAATATGACTTCCGGACCATATAAGATAAAACGTGACATCTGACAGGGGTGAAATAAAACATGACTTTTCAAACCATATAAGATAAGCATCTTTAGATTTTCTCATGCTTTGTTTCCTATATGGTGAATCACAAGTATAAATTGGGATATTGCCTTGTCCTATCACATGAACAATCAGGAAGATATGAACATTAACGAAAAGTGTATGTTTGTGACCGGCCTTAAATAAAATTAAATTTTTTCTTAATTATCCACTAGTGTCGAGACACGTGTGATGGAAATTTATGTATGAAAAAACAAGGAAATATTTTCAGTGTGATTATTTAATAGAGTGATATAGTGGTAACAGGTAGATCATTAACTACATTACTTTAACCTGGGCAGATAGCAGGAATCGAACCCACATCTTCTCCTTGGCAAAGAGAAATGTTACCATTCAACTATACTTTGCATTTATTTTTTCGTTCTCAATACCTTGCCTACTACTGCCTGCGAAAGGGCAAGCAAGAGTGCAGTGTTCCTACTTGAGTACACAAAAGACTTTTAAGATTTGCAACTCTTCTTTCTTTCTGTCAAAACGTGTTGCTGTTTCCATCTCTAAATCATGCAAAATATCAATCTCACTTGAGACGCCTGCTGATATGCAAAGACACCTCTCTCTCTCTCTCTCTCTCTCTCTCTCTCTCTCTCTCTCTCTCTCTCTCTCTCTCTCTCTCTCTATGAATGAGAAAAATAGGATTTTTTAAAAAAATTTTGGCCATTGAAATAGGTCCAATAAGTGATCAATTTGAGTTAGTTTTGTTACTCTGTCATTTTGTTAAGCTGCAATATGTTATTTGCCATTGCAAATACTCTTTCTTTGTCAATTGTTTCCTTCTGGAATTGTAGTGTGAGCAGACGCGACTAGGTTTTATTCAAATTGTTGTGGTGGTGTTTGAGAAATTTTTTTTTTTTTGGTAAGGGTGTTTGAGAAATTGTTAACATCAACATATTTGAAGATCTTTTATACTAACTAAATTACTAGATTTCTTTTTCTGGGTGATAAATGGAAAAAATTTGGGCCAATATCCGTAGGACTCCTCCTGGAGATTGCTTTTTCTAACACTATTGGGAGTAGGATATTGTGCCTTGTATCAAATGCAATAATACAGTTTCGAAAAACTCAGTGATAATGTGGGAGGAGGTTCATTTGAGTTTGAGATAGATCAGAATTATACTCGATGGTTCAATCATGAAGAGGATGTTTCTGATGTGAATAGTTCACAGAGAAAATTAATCAAAAAGTTATAAATCTATTGCACTTTTCCTAATTCAGTCTTAAATCTTTTAATTTTGACAATGGAGTCCAAAACCTTTTTATATTTTTTCGATTGAGTCCATTTGGCCAAAATTCGCTAACATGGATGATAGATATCCTACATGGCACGGCCAATGCTGACATGGATATTTTTAATAATATTTTATTTTTATTTTTAATTAATTTTTTTCCCTTCCTTTTTTTTTGGGTTGTTTCCTTCCCTTCTTTTTCCAAACCTTGGTCGATGAGGGCTGCGATGCCCTTGCTAGATTTGGGGGAGGGCCCGACACCCTCGATTGTGGCAGGCGAGGGCATGGAGGCCATTGCTTGTGGCAGGCGAGGGCATGGAGGCCATTGCTTGTGGCCAGTCGAGGGCATGGAGGCCATTGCTTGTGGCCAGCGATGGTCGGCCAAGTTTGGAAAAAGAGGGGAAGAAAAGAAAAAAAATCGAAAAAAAAATAAAATTGTATTAAAAATTATATGTCAATGCTGGTAGTGCCACATAGGACAACCAATGTCCACGTCAGCGATTTTTGGGCAAAATTGACATGATGGAATTAGTTTCAAAACTTGAAAATGTTTATTACTCAATTGGCAAAATTGAAAGGTTAAGAATTAAATTGGCAAAAGTGCAATAGGTTTTAGACGTTTTGAAAAATTTTCCCATAGTTCAAGTGAAGATGAATTTGATAAAGGAGACTGTTCAAAAATCCAACCTAAAAACTTAAGCTAATAAGTAGAGGAAAACCACATGAATATAAAGAGCATTTAGAACCCATTGTCAAGCGATGTGGGATAATATTTTTACACCACTCTGAGGGTGGACACACATTCACGAAAGGATACTGAAAGTGTTGGAATAGCATTGAAAGGTGGCAGGGTTGGTGAATTCGAGACGTGGCGAAGCGTAATGGCATGGGGCATGGATGGTGATGAAATTTCAACGTCTTGTTCTTTTGAGGATAGTGAGTCTAATGGTGGTGTCAGTTTTGCAAAAGGAAGTGGCGTAATAGCACTTAGCAAGACATAATATTACTACAACCACCACCTTGTTATGGTGGTGTCGGTTTTGCAAAAGGAAGTGGCGTAATAGCACTTGGCAAGATGTAATATTACTACAACCACAACCTTGTTATAAACTCAATGGGCGCTTCCTCAATCTATAATAGGTTTGATACTATCTTAAAATGCCCAACTCAAATGTTTAAGTTAATAAGTGGAGGGAGACTACATGAATATAAAGAAAATTGATGATTCGTTATCAAGTGACATGGGATATTAGTTCAAAAAGAGGCGACGACATGTTTATTGGCATCAACTTAAATGATCTAGAGAAAGCTCAAGGAAGTGGAGATATTACAATGGATGATGATGAGATGCTTGAGAAAGTTCTTGGGCTGGAGAGAAATCAAGATGTATTCATGGCAGCGGTGGGGGTCCAAAAATCTGGAAAGCTACTTCCGGTAGAAAGATATGTGAATTTGCAGAAAAGAAAGTTCAAGAGGAGACTAGACGGGCAGATCTGGCCTCAAAATCCATGTAGGCAGCGAACGAAAAGATTGAGGAGCTTCAAGGCACGATTGAATCAATAAGAGTCGGATCGAAAGCATTGATTCCAAACAAGTTTCGGTTCTATTCGAGGAGTGAAAGAATGACATCATGAAGAATCGCTAAGCCTTGCCTTCAATGACTGAGGTAAATAGTTCGCTTCATAATGCAAGAAAATTACTAGTTCGAGTTCAAGTACATATAACTGATGCTCGAAAGCGAGAGATCTTGTTATTTATATCCTTCCATTAGATTAGTGTGGTGTTGTTAAGTAAGTTTTGGGCTTCAACGATCTTATTTTAAGTGCTTAATTCTACTCTTTTTTTTTCATATTATAACCACATTCTATGAAATTCTTTTAAGAGCTTCAAAACTAACTGTTACTGCAGCTTACATATATTTCTTTATAGGATAAAGATGAAGATGAAGATGAAAAATTGGTCTAACTAGTCAAGTTGAGCATCTACTTATATTTCTTCCATGTGTTTCAATGACTTGCAACGTTAGCAAGTTTTAGCAACTTATCAGTTCTTTTGTTTTAGACCTTCAATTTCTTGGAGTGGTAATTGGATTGTAATCTTTAGTGATTAATAGAGTATCAGTGGCGACATGTTTACATGAACTTATCGAGGTTAGTTTAGACTATCAATACACATTTTATGTAATTTAATGAGGATCACATCTGGAGATGTTTTAATAAACGATCATTAATATGAATAATTCATAACATAATTATGTATTTTGACAACCATAGTTTAATGTAGAGTGCACTTTCTTATAATATAAAACTTGAATCCAAATTTTTTTCATGTAGAAAATATAAGTAAGTAATGACTTAAGTGTTAATACCATGAAAAACCTTAAACTTGTACACTTGTAACAAATTTACCGTATGATAATTTTGTTTAAATTTTACTATCAATTTATCGAGTTGGATGACATGTAACAGTTGACAGATATATTGGTTTAGGGTTTTGTCCCTCAGTTTCTCACAAGTTTATTAATTTGTGATCTTTCGTGAAATTAATCCAATTTTACGGATAGTAAATTTGCCACAGGTGTACTGATTTTGGGTTTTTTATGATAAAAAAATTAATTTAGGATAAATCTATCACAGGTGTACCAGTTTGAGATTTTTTGTGGTATTAACCTATGACTTAATCCTTGACAGTTCCAATATGTCATTTTAATATTTATTTTAAATTATTATCTAGGATGAACTTGGAATGTATATACTCACATAAACTACTGCATTGAAATTATTATCCTCGATTCTTACTAACAATATCTAATTAGTGTATTGAATGTGATTGAAGCTATACTTTGACGAGATGGTAGATCCATTATTCTAAGTACATTTATATAATATTTCTACGTATCTTTTCAAACTGTTGCCTCGCGACATTATGGTTCTAAAAGAGCACAAATTTGAAATTTCTGATAGTAGTACTACTATGATTATATCGAGCTGTATTAATATATTTTGATTGTTAGTTTATAATTTTTTTGTTATTCGAGACCGCGGGTGAATTTAATTTAGTTGCAGAACAAAGCACAATGATAGGTACGAAAATCATAACTTCTATAAATTAGGTGATCCAAATGGAGACAAATTAAAAATTTGCAATCAAACTAGGATCAAGTGCAGATATCAGACTCAGACTACTAAAACTTGCAAGGAAAAGGCACTTTATTGTGGCTGTTTTAGGTTACTTTTCTAATACTTTTTCTTGCTTGCTAGATGTTGGTACCCATATGAAAAGTGCACCAAGATTAAAAGCAAAAAGAATAAAAACATAAGAGTACCTTCCATTCCACCTCCATATATTCTTGGGCGCACAAGCAACAAGAATATATCCAGCTCATTCTTCTTGTTTATTTCATTAAAGCCACACAACTCACACACAAACAAAGTTCAACAGAACGAAATCGAAAAAAAAGACATGTTACAACATATTATTCAATTCTTGATTCTCGTAATCATGCAAGAAAAGGAGCCCCACACCTAGCCAACAGCAAGAACTGCCATTAACTAACCAAGCGGAGAGGGAGAGAGGGAGAGAGAGAGAGAGAGAGAGTGAGTGAGTGAATTTTAGCCTTTGTGAAGTAGTCCTTGTGAAGAAGCAGCCAATGCACAATCCATTGGCTGAAAACCCAACCTTCCATTCTCCAAGTCATACACAACCTCCACATTTTGTTGTTGGAAGCTCCCAAAAACCCCAGCTGGTCCATCACCATCATCCATGCTCTGGAACAACAAGCACTTGACCACACTTGAGT
Organism: Syzygium aqueum; assembly: GCA_031216185.1. NCBI lineage: Eukaryota > Viridiplantae > Streptophyta > Magnoliopsida > Myrtales > Myrtaceae > Syzygium > Syzygium aqueum. Next base: position 14,549,371 of record CM062235.1, on the reverse strand, counting down.
TGATTGGAGGTCCCATTGCATAGAAGCTATTCCCATGAGGAAGCAACAAGGTCACATTGTTCAAGAAATTGAGTGTGATTGGAGGGAGGTCATCATTCATTGGGTTAGTGTTGTTGGGACATGGAACCTTGTAGCAAAGATCGAATCCGCTTCGTGCCTCCACTTCGTTGGCCCTCGGGTAACTTATTGCTGACTCTAGGATGGACAGAAGCTGTGAATAGAACGGTTCCGGCAAGTGGGTGTACGTGGTTCCCGAGTCTATCAATAGACCCCCATTCCCTTGAGAGTCGAACTCTCGCAGATTATTAGGCGCGGTGGTCATGCCTGCGTTCCCCACCGTGATGCCCTCGAGACCGATGTAGTAGTAATTGGGGTAAATTGGACTATTCATCATTGGGGTGAACTGCAAGTCTCCCTTTGGGGCTATGGCCACATCTCCTATGACTAGAGGGCTTGAGATGTTGGGGTTGTTTGCGTACTTGAACGCCAAGAAGCAATGGGAAAAGCCCTTTTGGAGGAACCCTAATTGAGAAGGAAGAGAAAGAGATCCCCTCCCAAACCCCGCAAGCCCTATCGGCTCGTGGTAGGTGGACCCGACACACCCAAATGCAAATTTTGGAATTTCCCTTGTAACATTAGGGTTAGCACTATGAACCCTGATAGTATCCCTGGTCAATATCCCGGCGACAATCCCGCCTGCACCGTAAGTGTAGGCAAAGGAGGGGCAAGGCCAAGCGCATGTGCCCTTGAGGATAGTCGATAATGAGCATCCAGCAATGACGCATGGGTCATATGGGTTATCTGAGCTATGAACATCAGTGCAAAACCGGCTAGAGCAAGTGTCTCTAAGTGTTGATGAGGAATATGATGGAGAGAAAGCGGCATTCAGTTTGTCGTTCCTATACTCATCACAATCCATGCAATCAAAAGACAAGTTTCCGCATGGAACCCATGTGAGATCACTACCGGTATCTAAATATACTTGAATGACTTGGGAGGGTGTTCCTATGTTGAGAGATATGAGGTAACCATCTCGAGCTTCTCTTAGAGGCTCCACCATGTCTTGCATTTCCAGGGTCTTTCTTCTGGAATAAGGTGAAGCTTTCCGTGATGGAAGCTCGGTTCGGGAACTTCTCAGACCTAGCACGAGTGAACTAGGGTTTTCCTCACTTGCAAAGCAGAAGCACTTGTTGGAAGTAGGAAATATAGAAGAAATCAGGAGAAGTAAGGAAAAGTATGTAGGCTTATATGCCATCTTGAGCTCTTCTTTGTTTAGACAACTATGCTGATGCTATTCCAAGAACCCTTATTTATAGAGAGGTGGTGTAGTGATAGCCCAAGGATTTTGAGATGAGGTAAATGAAGAAACACGTATTGCGCGCGCACAGAAGATGAAGCTGCCTGTTTAATTAAACCATTCATTTCAATCACCTAGAAAAATTGATTTTGTGTAATATTTATATCACATGACGTACGATACCATTACCGTGGCATTGTAGATTGAGCTACCGGTTTAATTAAACCATTCATTTCAATAGCCCGGTAAAGTTCAATTTGAATACTCAACTTGCTGAAAATTGATGTCATGTTTGCATCTCATGTAATGTCAGTAATACGAATGTTTAATAAGATTGATATATTAAATGACACGTTAATGTACAAAATCATGGCTAATTAAAGGTTCTATGTTTTCGGGCATACGCGACCCTTAGACAAAGTAGCTGAGTTAAATTGAATGAATGCGTGATCATTTGAGACTTCGTGCATTTCTCTAATCTAAAATATTAATGCTAGCTCTATACAAAAAATCAGTTGTAAAATTACTGCATATATAACGTGGCAACCTTTTATTAAGTGGTTTAACATGATTTACATATTCAGAATTACTTTCCAATTAGAAATCAATTTTATGTATAAATTGTTATCTTTCTCACTGTTATTTAAATCTATCGTATCACTTTGTAAATCAATTTTCTATGATAATTTTATAATCTTTGGTATTATAGAGAGAGAGGAGAAATTTGGGTAGGCCTAGACTTAATCAATTTTTTGGCCTTCCATTATATGATTGGCACATGGCAATGGCGTCTCACTTGAGCCACATCAGAAAGTAACACTCGATTTCCACCAAACCCTAACACATCCACCTCTCTCTCTCTCTCTCTCTCTCTCTCTCTCTCTCTCTCTCTCTCTCCCCTTAACCAGCCGCTGCCGTTTTAACCTGTCGAAGCCACCATATCTACCATCGTCACTTACAACGACAATGACATCCACCACCTGCATCTCTGCTTGCGTTAAGTCACGAATGAGCAGAGAAATATAAATCTGACTTTGAGATCTGAACTACTGAGGACCCTCAACGCCGTTCAGTGTCCTTCACGAAAGCAATGGCACAACATGCCGCACGTGCACCAGAGAGAGAGAGAGAGAGAGAGAGAGAGAGATGGCGTCCCCATAGGGTGGCCGCCATTTGTTCTGGCAACGGCCGCCGTGAATGGTGCAGGAGAGAAGAAGGGGGCGGCGGGAGAGAGATTGACAAGGAACTTCTGCTGATGTGTTCATCACTAAGTGAAATCAGCACGTGGCGGGAGACGAATGGAGGGTCTGTCGTGGAAGAATCAATTGCATGGATTATTACTTACAGAGGAAAGGTGGCGATTGAGCGGCGCCCCATGAATGGATAAGCAACATAAGTTGACAGGTACGATGTCGTCCCCAAAGCCAAAGGGAAATCAGATTAGTGCGCATGCTTTAAGGTTAAGGAGTACTTGGGAAGCATCAATGTGATCATCATTGGAGATTTACAAGTAGGTTTCAGGCAGAATAAGGTATCAACTCGCACTTCTTCGTGCCTCATTTCGTGTCCCACAAAATATTAATGTTTAAAGTGCTCACGAGTCCATTGTCTCGATGCCAGTGGGAGGCACGAGTTAAGAAAGGAATTGACATTTAAACGGAGGGCGACGTGTACAGATAAATGCGAGTTATGCAGCAAAACCCTCGTGGATGCATGTGCCCTAGTATGTATGTTCTCTTATTCATTGTTATTGGAATCATTTATAATTTGTAATTTGTACTTATTTTGAAAGTTTATATGAAGAGAAGAGATGTGTTTCTTATCTTTCCAAAGCTATCGATTCAGTGTTCTACATTATAGCCTAGAAAAAGAGTACGAACTCCATATCTTCTGAGATCTTGTAACAAATCGGTTTGATCAAGTCAGGTATATAATGAGTGGCAAATCTACTATTACTCTCTAAATCCAAAAAAAAAAGGGTAAAAAAAGATATATACAATGGTATTGGTTTGATATTACCGTCATAAATCAAGGAAAATGTATCTTTTGTTCAAATTCAGAAGAAGGTGTTCACAAATTAATATTGGGTTGATTTTGCGAGAAGGATTGCGATCTGAATTTACATTCTTGGAAAGTTGACATATTAGCCGCTCGACCTTGCCACCGCTCCACCCCAACCCAACCCACTCCGCTTTAGGTCTGGAGGCCGTGACCTAAGGCAATCCAAATTGAAGGTCACCCTAGTAAACCTCCATTGCATGAGTGATTTGTGCAGTGGTCGCCACTGCACGAATCTAGGGGCTGTTTGTCAGAGGGGAAAAGTGTCACAAAAGTCTTAAACCTATTACATTTGTGTCAATTTAGTCCTAAATCTTTTGACGTAGTACTAATTCAGTTCTTCCAGCTAATTTTGACGGGATATTGCTGACGTGGATGTCGGCCAGCTTATGTGGCAGCATTGCACGGCCGGCTAGAGACGAAGGAAAGGAAGGAAAAAAAAAAGGAAAATGAAAGAAAATGAAAAAAAAAATGAAAAAGCAATCAATCAAAAAAATATTAAAATATTATTAAAAGTTATCCACATTGGCACCAACTATGTTATGTAAGCCGGCCAGCGTCCAAGTTAGCAATATCTGGCCAAAATTAGTCGAAAGGACTAAATTGGCTTTACGTCAAAATATGTATGACTGAATTAATATTATATCAAAAAGTTTATGACTAAATTGATATAAATACAATATATTTAAGACGATTCTACACTTTCCATTTGTCAGAGAGGTTCATAGGGAGAGATAGCAAGCTAACAAGGAGGTGGAAGGGCTACA